>JAFELO010002083.1:144013-170952 GCA_017140195.1 Eumaeus atala
AAATACAAGAATGGAAAACTTTTAAAAATTTAAACATTTAAAGCTCTCTACTCTCTGCTCCTGCAGGCTGACTTTCAAACGAGTAGACGGAAGATGTTAAAAATGCATTTCCGCGGGGCTCTAAAATTAACGAAGGCTCATTTTACGAGGGGTTGAGTGACAGGGACATATTTTGTTATTCGTCTTAGAAAATTTCCAAAATATTTTTCCATATTTCTTTTTTGCTTTTATCATTTTTTTCTAAATATTATTTATTGCAGTTTTATCAAATAAGGTATGTCAACCCTTTTGTAGTACCTTGTGAAAATATAAAAACAAATTTCATAAATATTTCACAAGAACAAATTTATATATTTTCATTTAAAATCTTCACATATAACAATCCCATTTGTTGTCTTAGCGTTTGTGTTGTCCCATAGACATCCGCACTATTGTGGAGCTGATCCGCTGTCCTACCTTCCTCCTCTCCTTCAATGGGCCACTGGCAAATCACAATGCGCACGAAACGCGACGGCATAGCAGTGTTATTTGTGAGAATGTCACCCCCGGCGGTACTAACCCAATTCAGCTGCAATACAGCATGGCACTACGTCTGCCTCAAGATCTCACTGGCACATTTCATTGGACGAGATAAATTCATTTGTCAATTATTCGTCGTGCGAAATAGGTTTTCAAGTCCAAACCGCGGCGCTCTTTTATTCCCACATCAGGGTGGGGGGAGGGGGACGGCAGCTGTCACTTAATAATTTAATTGTTCATTTCCCCCCGCTTTTTGCGCAGTTCTCTCCGTCGACAGGAGACCGTGCGCGGTTTAACACAGACGTTTGTCAATTCTACTAACCGAGCCGCGCGGGTTAACGCGCGTAAAACCTATTACAGAGGGACCTTACACCTTTGGGAATATATATATATATATATTATATACTAATAATACAAATTTGAAGACTTGGTTGTTTATTTGAACGCGCTAATCTCAGAAACCACTGGCCCGATTGAAAAATAGTTTAGTGCTGAATAGCCCATTTCTTGAGGAAGGCTACATACCATAGCGGTGCTATTGATGGGCCCGGAGTTACGTGGGCGAAACCACAGGGTGGTGCTGTTCTTTATATTGTACAAAGGCGCATTCGACCAGCTGGTAACATAACACCGCTCATAGACATACGCACAGTGGATATCCTTACGTGCTAACCTCCTTCCTGACAATAAGCCATGATGGCAAACCCGCAAATTATTGACCAGCAGTGATTTTGTGGAAGGTAGTGCTTTTCTGCATTGCAGAGGAATTGGGCCGGCACCACTGCAGTACCTCTCGCTCACATGACGCCGGCGTAAGGTGACATCCTCGGTGTCGCCGTTTCGTGCGGTTCGTGAGTAGCCAGTGGAAGGGGAGGGTGAAAACGCAGGCGACGCATATAAAGGCATAGATTGCTCGTTTGTCTGCTTATACTATAAGAAATAGGTGTCGATAATCGTTAAATGCCCCGATATTTCGTTTGTCCCCCATACTATAAAAATTAGTCACTTTTATTGGACATTATATTTGTAAATAGTGCCATGCCGCATTGCAGGTGAATTGAGCCAGCATGACTCTCGATTCGCTCACACGGTTACGCCTTAGAGTGAAAACAAATGCTGTAGTGTTTATTTTTTGTTTAAGAGTTTCCGGTGGCCTATTCTTATGAGGAACTGAAGTAGAGGGGGAAATGTGCATATCATTTGAGCGAGAGCACCCTGGTCGAACTGGCCCAATACTCCAGCAATGCAGTACACCACTACCTCTTCTGAATGTATTTTTGATATGCCGTAGTTCGCACTGACTGGCGATACATTTTCATCACTCACAGGCGTAAAACACTGCTGTTGGTATAGCTAAAGGAATATGTGAGGTAACTTCGAGGAGAACGCTGCAAGCGCGTCACCGTCGACAACGTGTCTGCTCTCTTATCGATGGATCAAGCGTCACTGCTCATCATGTTAGTACTGCTTAAGACGTGAAAGTTTGTAAGTATGGATGGCACTTTATTCCTCTTTCACGTAAAAACTACTGAATTGTGATAAAACCTGGCAATTTTGTAGTTAATGTAGCATAATAACACAGGAGCTATAGAGATACTAGCTTTTCTACTGTTTTGTATGTAATAGATGCATACAAAATCGCAGGCAACACTGTGCAAATTACTGAAATTTGTAGGATATTTTGGTAGAAAAGGAAATTATTTATTACACAATTTGGATAAGAATTAACTAATGAGCTGTGACTCATCTGTCAGCATGTATACCTTGATTCTCTTTGTAAAGTCATAAAAAGTCGTGGTTATTCATAGACCAAGTAAACCAATAGGTATGGGGAACTCCGTTGTGTAGGTAGGTACCGTCCCCGCATTAGTTCAAGTCTTGTCCTGGCGGTGGGGCTCACTACCCTGGAGTGAACCGGGACACCTTGGGCGGAGCCAATTGAACCGTTGAGGCGGCTCCTTGTACCCCTTTTATAAGAAGAGCGGAATAAGGAACAGGAGGAGGGGCTACTCTTACGCCCGTGGTCAGAGACGAGGATGGGCACATCACCCCATTACACTGTCCCAAATTGGTGGAGCTGGTGGAGCTGTCCTGTGGCACGGGACAACCCCTCTGAGGAGGTGATGTAGGCCTTTCATAGGGCTGACTAGCCGTCGAGGTGACCTGATGATTTGTAGTTGGGGGGCACCTCAACATAGGCGGCACTGGTGGCACTCGCGGTGGTTTCAGTAGGCATTCGGCAGTAAAATGCCACAAGCCTGGCGAACGCGATCTAGACCCCACTCAGGGCCGGTGAAGATGAGTAGTTGCGTTGGCCCCCGTCAAGAGAAAAGGAGACCTACAGTTGTTTAATAATAATTAATAATATTCGCATAAAATAATATAATACTCAACTTACAAATATATATTTTTATAGATTAGGAGGGAAAACGAGTAATCGGGGCCTTTTTACGACTACCGACGCCCATAAATATCCACCTAATTACTATGTCGATGGCCATATGGGCCCAATGGGCCACGGGCTACTCACAAGTCGCACGAAACGCGACACTAATTATAGATAAATGCGAAAATTTGGTAGGATGTGTGGATGTTTCTTACTCAATCTCGCCAAAACTACTGAACAGACATGAAGCACGGCAGCTTAAGCTAGTTTCACAGAATAACACTCAGAATGGCACAATAAAATATAATCGCTATATACAGTGACAAACTATTTGAACAATGGGAACTTTGTGGAACGCGACTCGGCATATGTTGAGAATGTTAAGTCAAAAAGAATCTACACTGATGTTCTGTGACAACCTTCGGGCGGTGCAAGGGTGGAAAGACAGCATCTTTTGCACACGTTTTATCTGTACTCCACGCGGACGATGTCACGAGCAAGAGCTAGCATAAATGCGAATGTCTGTATGTATTTTTTAAACTTTGCAATGAGATGAAACTTGCCACAGATATATTTTATTCAGCAGAAATGTGCCGGCACGACCGGGGAGGTACCTCTCGTTCGCAGGACATCGACGTAAAGTGTTTCGTGCGGTGTGAGAGTATCAGGTTGCCCATTAAGGGGGAAGGTGGGCAACGCACTGCAATTTTTTTTGAGTTTCACACCAAAAGGCAGACAGCTTGTTTGCCCCCTTGTAGGTGCTATAAAAATACCCTACATTTTCACTACACCTTTAGATATTTCAATGGGCTATTTCTATGATAATTGACCGCCATCAAGAATTTTTTATAATATGAACACATCATGAATCGTTAGCAAAACAATAACTACATCTAGGTATATGACTGGTCTCGATAACATCTTGACTGTCATCAGTAACAGCCAGAAGACATCCACTGCTGGGCATCTCCCTGAGAGCACCACAGGGTAGGCCCAAGTTGCATCTCATGTTATCTTAGCCGAAATTTGCACGGCTTGCACTTGTAGCATGTCTAGGAAGAGGTAGAGCCATGCTACATAGGAGGAGGTAGTGCCGTGCATAGTGCATCCTCCTATGCAACGGAATGAGGCCGGCACGACCAGCGAAGTACCTCTTGCTCACATAATACCGCCGTAATGTGACATGTTCAGTGTCGCGTTCCATGCGGTTTATGAGTAGCCCGTGGACCATAGGGGGGGGTAAGGAGGGCAACGCATCGACATAGTAATTATGTGGATGTTCATGGGCGTCGGTAGCCGTAAAAAGGCTCCGACCGCACCGTGCGGCGCTGCGCCAGTCAAAGTATCACAGTCATTATTGAATTCAAAATAAAGTAAAGCGTTCATAAATTGGACAAATATACATATCTGTGCGAAGTGTCAGTAATATTTGTCCAATAGTTCCGGGGATTATCATAAACAAACACCGTGACAGTTTCACACTTGTTAGTTACCTTAATTTAGAAATAAAGAGAACCCCTAATTTAGAAGTAAAAAGTAGGTTACGTTCTGATATGTAAGCTTTTGTATAGTGGAAATTCCATCAAAACCCTGTCCAACTGTGCATGAGTTTACCACGTATAAACGCAATAACATACAGAAAAATATAAATTTTATAAAAAAGCTATACCTACATGAAAATAAATTATACACACCTTTGCTCGCAGACGGCCAAGAAGTACACCCGTACACGAATACACTACCGACCGTAAAGCCGAGTACACACTGAATGCCGAGCGCCTTCCTCGATAACCGCCCAGCGCCATTGGGCGGGGCGACCGCTGGGCGGGGCAGGAGTCTGGCAAATCACATCCATCGGCATACTTATTTTCCACTAAAGAAGAAGTGGTCAGCTAGGATTACAGGCCACTTTACGCAAAGTTCTATCCCGCAACACGTTTCTATTGCCAAAGAACACTGTTCTTCGTTCCATTGAATATAAGAAAAACGTTCTTAACGTATCTTATATTATTAATATAGACCTCAATATCAGAAATAATGGCTTAACGAATCCCTATCTTTAGTTTTGTACCTATCTAATCTAGCCATGAGTGATTAGGTGAAATAATTCATTATAATATTTAGGCTACTTCTTATTACTTATTTTTAACGTCTCTTTTATTATAGGATGAGGGGCAAACGAGTAGGTGGCAGGTGACAACCGCTGCAGATTCATATCCGCAAAACCCGATGTTTTTCAGGTGCGTTGTCGGCCTTTACACCAAGAGATGTTATCTTGATCTATCCCCTAGTCGTATAGGTTCGTGGACGCCGAGGCTGGATCCTGGATCCGCAATGATTGTGTTGTCGTCATGTTCATCAGCCGGATGATGTCCACAGCTGGACATGGGCCTCACCCATAGGGCGCCATTTCGGTAGAGGATGCAGAGCGTGAGGCTCGAACCATCTCTCCATGATGCCAAAGCTTCAAGCTGTTCGGACACGTGCGTTTGTATCCAAACTGACTGTGATGGTACTGGTCCCAGCCAAGAGGCGAGACCAGTAGCCACTCCACGTGCGTTTGTATCCAAACTGATTGTGTTGGTACTGGTCCCAGCCAAGAGGCGAGACCAGTAGCCACTCCACGTGCGTTTGTTTCCAGACTATCAGAGCTGGTACTGGTCCTAGCCAAGAGGCCTGACCAGTAGCCACTCCACGTGCGTTTGTATCCAAAAAGACAGTGCTGGTACTGGTCCCAGCCAAGAGGCGAGACCAGTAACCACTCCACGTGCGTTTGTATCCAAACTGACAGAGCTGGTACTGGTCCCAGCCAAGAGGCGAGACCAGTAGCCACTCCACGTGCGTTTGTTTCCAGACTAACAGAGCTGGTACTGGTCCCAGCCAAGAGGCGTGACCAGTATCCACTCCACGTGCGTTTGTATCCAAAAAGACAGTGCTGGTACTGGTCCCAGCCAAGAGGCGAGACCACTAGCCACTCCACGTGCGTTTGTATCCAAACTGACAGAGCTGGTACTGGTCCCAGCTAAGAGGCGAGACCAGTAGCCACTCCACGTGCGTTTGTATCTACAACTTGCATAGTGACAGTCGAGGTGCTGGCGTGAAGCACTGATTCGCCCTACTGAGCACATCCTCAGGCTGGATGGCCTCTTTGTGGCTAGTTTAGGACAGAAGGACACTCAATAGGTAAGTATTAGTAAGAGGCAGTTGATGCTGCACTTCTGCCGGATGGTGCCGGCACAACCGGAGAGGTAGGTCCCTCTCGCTGATATGGATTTCATATCAGCTATATGTTCTTTAACGCGAGTCTTTATAGATCTTTTATAGCCCGCAGATTGTGTTACAAAATCTGCGGTCTGTGAGCATGCTGAAGTTGGCGCCTGCCATTGCATTAGATTTGATAAAGCCCAAATTCTCACTAGGGAACACCGATTCCTTCCGAGGACGATCCGTGAGGCTATTGAAATTAAAAAACATCCAAATTTCAATAGAGAAGATAGCTGGGTTCTTCCCTCTGCTTGGGACCCAGTGGTGAACATAATATCTGTCATCTCAGTCCACCCGTGACAATGGTTGCTGTAAAGCTTCTGAAACGTCGGGCTACATAAATAATTAAATAAACCGCGATAAAATCCGTAAAAGTAGTTTTATTTTAATGACTAACATTCGCGTAAACTTAGTACATCAATAGGCACGGTATTGTAAAAGGTAGGATATTATATACTTAAAGTAATCAAAAACCTTTTTTTTTGTTGACACGGTCTTCTTACAAGAGGGATACCAAAAGCGATTCCTCCTCCTGGTCTTTAGCCCCCTCTCCTTATAGGAGGGGTGCCAAGATCCCACTCGGTTCAATTGGCTTCGCCTGGTTTCGCGCCAGGCTACCCACAATATCCACCGCGAGTGCCATCAGTGCCGCCTTTGGTAAGGTGCCGCGGAACAACAAATCATCAGGGCATCTCGACTGCTAGCCAGCCCCCAAAAAGACCGTCTCCACCTCCACAAATGGTGTTGTCCTGCACCACAGGACAACACCACCGACTTTGGGACAGCGCAATGGGGTGAGGTTCCCATCCTCGCCCCTTGCCCCGTGCGCAGGAGCGCCTCCTCCTGTTGCTCCTTGGTCAACTCATCTTTAGGAGGGGTGCCGAGAGCGCCTCCTCCTCCTGTACTTTACCCTCCCCCCTCCCGCTCTTCATATAAGAGGTATGCAAAGATCCCCTTCGCCTGGGTTCATCCCATGCTACTAAGTCCCACCGCCACGACAACAATGGTGGGGATGCGGAACTCTTCGCATTCTATCCGGCTAATCGTTAGCCCGTCACATAATAAAACGGCCCTGTTTTTTAAAATGGCCAACCGCAATGAAACACGTTGATGTAGACAACCCGACTGCGACATGTCTACTAGGTTGGTAAGTTCTGTTTGCAGAATTTGAAGCAAGGAATTAACTTGCTTCAGTTCAGACGATCAGTCGGAGACTTAAGATAATTGACTGCTCATTCAAACTGGCGCACTAGGGGTCTGTTTGAATAATATTGTAGTAGGCAAATGAGCAATCGGAACCTTTGACTACCGACGCCCATAGACATCCGCATTATTTTCATGCAGATATGCTTATCCAGATGGGTGGCCCTCGTTCACCTTAACCCACGAATGGGACACCTCTCACCACTCTAACACGCAGTGAGTAGCCATAGCTGGCTATCATCGCTTTACGGTGGTACCTAACCTAAATGAAATATGAATTTTCAGTTAGTGAAAAAAGGCGAATTATCATTGCAAAGTATCTAATTGTTACTGTTTTTATTTTTTACCATAGGGTAAAGAGAGAGAGGCAGCCACATTTTCTTTATCTCTATCCTTCATAGCCAGTATAGCCACTATAGAAGTTTTACTTGGTTCGTGGAGTTTAAGGCACACTTTTGTTACTCTTTGTTAAATCTGGATTATTATTGAGGATCTTAATAAAACGTATCTGCTACGTACAGGGATTTATTGAATTTTCTTGTCGCAGTTGTAGTGTTCACATCGCCGCATGTCATTGCGGCTAGCCACTTTCAAAGGCAGGGCCGTTTTGTTCTGTGACGAGCTAAAGATTAGCCGGATTATCATTGCGAGACGTTCTTCAATATAGCGGCTGATGTTTAGCCTCATTGAGTCTCTTGATTTTAGGCAGTGATAGTGATCGATGCAAGCATGGAATCAGGCCAAGTGTTTTGAATGCAAATAAAAGAAACCAAAGCACGACGATGATCCACTTTATTTCAATTATGCTAGCCTTATTGAATATCGTATAACGGCGAAATCTTTCTGGCGCAATTTCACTCAGCCGTATTTAAACCGGCTAACCGTTTAGCCGCCACAAAATAAAACGACCCTGTTTCTGAAAATGGCTAGCCGTAATGAAATACGGCGACTTAGAGAATCCGACTGCAACCTTTATTATTCTACGTTTTGACTGCTTGTTACACCTACATTACACCTCCGCCATTAATATGTACTTATTCCTAGTACAATATTTGTTTACTTAAGGCTAACATGGAAATCTAATTTAACTAATTTATGACATATAATACAATATAATTATTACATGTTTTTTCATTCGTCAATACACACACCAGCAAAATGACCAGTTGGACCATCACAAAATTATCGACTATCAAAAGACCACTATCAAAAGACATAGAAGTACATGTTAGAATCATAGAGCATAGAATGCGCAGTTCTTCTTTTGCCAAACAACGCAGGATACAGCCTCCGGTTTAGAGGTTGTTATTGTTTGTATTATCACGTATCTGCCTTCTTAAATGTTACATTCCAGCTGAATTGGGCCGGCACGATGGGAAAGGTACCTCTCGCTCACGTAACACAGCCGCTGGTACGTTCGTCTGATATATAAAAACTGCACAACATATCCAACTCTGAAAACAGGATAGGATAAGACAGTAAGTAAGTAATATTATTTGCATTAAAAATTAAAATAAGACATATTTATGAAGTATTGGTTAACACTAGAAATATTGAATTCGTTTGTCAAATACTGCCCTCTTACTTTTAAGCTTAAAATTAATTGACCACTGATAAAGATGACTTGAACACCGCTAGGTAGCGGCCTTATATTTTTGTAATTTTGATGATTGTCGCCAGGTGGCATCGTAGTATTATATAGATTAAAATATTACGTACTTCCTTTACTCCGAAAATTGGTATTACACAGTACAGACGTTTTAACCTACATCATGCAATATTCAAGGTATTTCATATAATCCTATAGTAAAGTTAATGGTCTACTTAGTTGTAGGGTCATCAGGGAATTGATCAAATAGTAGTACAATCTCATGATGCCAACGGACAATGTTTACCATAACTGAACCTGCCTCAATAGTACATATAAGTAACAAGAAGCACAGATTAATCAATTACGGGATATACGTACAACATAAGGGTACACCTAAATACAAGACAAAAGAAGATACAAAAGTCACAAAGTGAGTTTTTAAATTCATCAAAACTGCATTCTGTGGTAACTATAATAAACTATGGTTAAATGACCTAATTATAATAATTCCAAACCAAGTGCAAACCAAATTATATGAAATGAGAGAGTGCTTTCGTAGTGTGAGCTCCGCATTATTACGACTCAATTATCTATCAGTATTACAAATAACGCAATTTTTAAGATCAATTTAAAAAAAATTAAAATATCCTTACAATAAACCTAACATATAGTCAAACCCCGTAACAGAGCCATCTATTATCATTGAATACGTAAATAAAATTCGAAATGAGCTATCACCTAGCTAGCCTAGCATCTCGTTGGCCTCAATTTTAGGTATAAAGACTGAATCAATATGTAGTTCCGAAAACAAACGAAGCAGGTGGCAGCACCGGAGCCAAAAAGAGTTCTTTTTATAGAAAAAGAAGTTAAAAATATTAAAAAAATCCAAAATATCTGTATTTAATTAATACAGTAATTTAAATGACATACACACAATATATTTATACTATTTATTTGGCGACACAACATTGTATAGTTTCTGTTATGACTCATTGGCGTCACCCGGCCGCGCACTGCAACGAAATTAATAGCACAGCGGTACACCGCCATCTTGCGTTAGCAGTCACAACTTTGAACAAATTGGGTATAGTAATTTTCTCTCACGTAGCATTTGATGTAAGCTAAAGTTTCACATCATATTGTTTATTCAATAATTGGTAAGTTCACAAAAATAAACAAATAGTATTATGGCGCAAAATTCAAGTGCTACATATTTAAACAACAAGTGTTTGGAGGCTAGTTTTATTTATGTGTATCTCACAATGACAAGTCCGATCGATCGCTAGCCTTTCAAAGCAAATAGTAATAATGTTAATTCTAAGCTTCCGACACTATTAACATAGTATAAACTTTTATTATTTTATTTTCAGACATAAATATTGTACTTAACAAAAATGCTATAAGCTAACCGTCAAAATGAGTACGAAGCAAGTGAAAGTAGACAACTGGGGAATTTATTTCCTCCAAAGGCTAAAACACTTTTTTAATCGCACCGATTATTGTGATCTGACTCTACAATTTCAAGATAATGCTCAACTAAAGGTACACAGGTTAGTGCTCAATGCTTGTACAGAGTATTTCGAGCTTCTCGAACGTACGTGTGAGATGTACGAAGACTGTTTGGTTATGCCGGATGATTTGCAAGCCGATGTTGTTGTGCCTATAGTAAACTTTATGTACACAGGACAACTTGAATTTAAACAAGAAGTATTAGAGAAACTCTATCAAACTTCTTTAGTTATGAATATGCCTGTCCTTTCGAAGTTACTTAGCGCCCATCGTCAAAATGTACCCAGCACCAATCGTCCAAGTTTGCCCAATAGGCCGGCGCCTATGCATAGTTATAGTAAAAATTCAAAACAAGATATCGTTAAACAGAAAAAAATTCCAGTGGCATCTTCAAGTGGTATGGGATACAAACGTAGCTTTAGTAAATCTTTTGAACATGACAATGGACCGAAACCTAAAAAATCTCATACAGTGCTCGGTCAACAAGAATCAAGTAAAAATGGCCAGAGTTCATCAGATTCATATAAATTTCCTGTTTTTTGTGAAAGAAATAAACAATTGGCACTTGAACCCAGACCTACCAGGTATGAATTACCTGAAGAATTAGACGAGGATAATGTTTTTGATAATTCTTTTACAAGTATATCATATGCCTCAAAACCGCTTATGGTACATCCAGAAACAGTAAAACAATATGGATCTAAGAAACCAAATTTGTTTGAAGATGCATCAAGCTCTAAAAGATTTTTCAGGGGCAACTCAAATGATATTGTAGAATGTAGAAAAATTTCAATGCGAACAAGTATATTTGACGACGGTCCAGATAGTATTCCCGATGAGGAAGAAATGTTCCAACAACCTTCATCAAATAAAGAGGAGCTAAAGGATGCAAGTCAATTATTTGATCAATTTATAGAAAGTGAAGGGCCAAAATTAACAATTGAAACTAAAGATTCAAAACAAGTTAATAATATTGATCATGCTAAAATTATTAGTGAAGTCCTTAAAAAGTACCCACATTTGATGAAAAGTAGCAAAAATATCAAATTAAAGATATTAGACACACCCAATAAGACAAAGAAAAAGGTCATGCCAAGTTCCATCAAAGAAGAAAAAGACATTAAACCTAAACAGGAACCTCCGGATTTTACTTATGAGTCTGATGTAATTGATTCAAAAGAAGCCGCACGACTCATAGCAATGGGAGCAGAAAACATCAATGGGCCATGGATTTGCCTTATATGTGGGACACCAGGAAGAGCTCTTCATTTCACATCCTATTACAAGTTCAGACGTCATCTTGTTGAAATACATAATGAAAAACCAGTGTCATCAATATGTGAATATTGTGGTTTAAAATCCCTAAAACGTAATTATCTCTTACACCATCTTTATACAAAACATGGTATTGAGCCACCTTCCAACTATACTTTCCCTAAATGTAATTACTGTAATTACATTGCTCTTACAGAAGCTTTTCTTGTGAAACATAAAATGACTCATACCGAGTACAAAGGCTTCCGCTGCAATGTATGTGCATCAACATATGGAACTTCTAGCCAACTATTACTGCACATTCAAAAGACTGGTCACAAATACAGTGCAGACAGAAGAACTAACCTGCAGTGTATTTATTGTCTGAAGGTGTTTCTGCGAGAAGCCAACTTGTATACACATTTAAAAACAAATCATAAACAAGCGGCAAAGACTGATGGAATCATTGACGACTCTGAAGATGAAAGGTATGACGAGGAACCCGCTCCAACTATAGAAATAAAACAAAATAATGAATCAGTTAATATAATTAAATATGAAATACCCAGAACATTAGACAACTCATATGAAACTGTTCAATATGAAGTTGAACAAAAACAGGATGCAAACATTCAGATTGTCTCAAAAAGGTCTAAGCTAAATGAATCTAGAACTCCACCTGCTAAACATAAAATTTTAAATACCAGCTTGGAGTCACAAAATCAAGTAACTCAATTAACCTCAAATAGTTCTCCCAAGAAGAAGACATACCAAGAAAAGAACCCAGAACAAAATGACTTTCTACAAGACATTGGTGACTGTTCACCAAACCACGATGAAGTATTATTAATAGATAATAATGAATATATAATTCACAACAATCAACTTATACCAAAAAAAGAAAGGAGTAACAATGATGAGTATGCTGTGGAAAGTACTATCACTGGAGAAATTGATGATACAATGCCAGTTTTGGCGGCCGAGACATTGTTAGAGTTTCAAAATATACAAACTGGACAACCACATACCTCCAGGGTAATTGTAAAGAAAAATACAAATATAAATCAACCTATACAAATAGTTGTTTCGAATGAGGAAGAGTATAAAGCTCTTATGGCTTCCAACCACTCAATTATCTTTGATGATGGAGACCCAAATAAAACATTAACTGTTTTAACGACCCAAACCAGTATGCCAATGGAAACAAATACTATTGATTTAGAAACATCACAGTCAAATGAAATGATGATTATTCCTGACAATTATCCTATCAGTGTATCTGAAACTGTAGCTGCTGATAATTCTAACATTGTCGTTTTATATAGTCATCCTATTGATGACCAGAATAGTCAACACATAACAAGACAGAGCATTGAAGCACAATTTGTGCAATCTTCAGCAATAATCACACAAAACTTTGAGACTGTAACAACTTGTACACCTGTAATGAGTGCACATGTTGTAAATCCATCTGTAGAGGAAACATGGCATGGTAATATTACTGAAAATATAAATAAACTACCAATAACTTCAACTCAAACATCAATAGCAACTGTTACACCTATTGAAAGTATTACAACTGCTAATTTGAATGAATTGCCTGAAATGCAGCTAGCAACAGGAACAGATTTACCTATTGAGATCAGCCCCCAATCATTAGTGACCACAAATGAACTCGGCCCAACAGTTAATGTATTTAGTCAAGCTGAGGAGATAGAAAATAATAGTACACTTGTTAGTGAAGAAGTGTCAAATGATAATATTTTGAGTTCAGAAAATCAAACTGATATGGTAAATTCTTTTAATTTACTGGAGCAGAATATGATTACAACTGAAATTCAACCTCAAACTGATAGTATTATTGATAATTCAACGCAGATAGGATTGTCTGTTTTGGCAAATGATGGAACTTTATGTCACACTACAGATAGTGAAAATACAATTACAGATAATATTGATATGAGACATTTACATGCAGAAGAGATGGTCACAACAACACCTGTACATGTAGAAGAAGTTCAAATTACTGAATCCGTTGTGCATAATGAAGCTGTTACTGATACAGATAATTCTATTTTGTCAAATAATTCTCAAGAAAGTCAGATAGGGGAAAACCAAGGTAGTCAGATAGAGGAAAACCAAGGTAGTCAGACAGTTGAAAGCCAAGAAAATGAAACAATTGTAAACCAAGACAGTCAGACAGTTGAAATTCAAGTAAGCCAAACCACAGCCACAGTTGAAAGCCAAGAAAATCGAACTGATCAATATCAACAAAGTAACATAGCTGTAGAATCAGGTGTTGAAAATTCTGTAACAATTGAAGTTCAGCATATTGCACAGAATGAAAATCGTATGCCTGAAAACAATAAGGAGGAAACAAAAACCACTGAAAATAATAATTTACGGAATGAAACTGATGAGACAATAGAAAGTCCTATAGAAGACATTGCTTTAGAGACAAATCCAATAAGCCAAGATAAAATAGAAACTGATAAAATACTGGAAAATAATGTAGGAGTTATTTCCACCATATCTGAAATAAACAAGCCTAAAGAAACAATATTACCTAACACAAACTATAAAGAAAGTATTGCGAATTTAACATCTGAATGGTCTGAGGACGAAAGTGATGTCCTGCTTGAAGAGAATTCACAACCAATACTAAATGTACAAGAACCTGAAAACTTACCAGAAGTTGAAGAGTCAATTGAAAGTATCCAACAAGAAATTGACAAGCATCTTGCAACATCTGCAAAAGAGACACTTGCAACATCTGCAAAGGAGAGGGAATCTTTAGATAAGGATATAGTAGTACCTCTAAACAAAATTGTTCCAAATGAAAAAATTTCTTCCCTACTCAATGACTGGGACGATAATGATTCTCAAGAAGAAGATGTAAGCCCTGAAGCACCTACTATAGTGAATGATATGTCTGAAAAAGAAAATGCAGTGTCTGAGAAAAGTGAAAATGATAATGAAAATACTAATAAAGATTGTGTGTTAAAATCTGACAATATTAAAAGCTTAGTAAGTGATTGGGATGAGGAAGAAGAGCAGGAAATAAAGGTCTGATCTGAGTGTTGTTAGTATTAGGTAAAGAAAAGTTATAATTTATAGAAAGTGTAAATGTTTTTAATGTAAATCACAGAAAGGTGATAGGGAACTTATACAGTCGTTCATCATGTTTAATATTAAATATGCTGCCAATGGAACCTGCCATTGGCAGCATACTCGATATGGATTTAAGCAAATATCAGTTCCATTAAAAATATGTACATTAAACATATTTTTAAATGTTAGTTTGAAGTAACAATTAGTATGTAATGAAATGTTGATAATGATTATATTGTAGTTACTTACATTATAGGCATACTAAGCAGGATATTTATGATGCAAGTACATATATATGTTATGTATACATGTAACAATGAATACAGAACATATATACACTAAATGGAACAATGAAACATTTGTATATTCAAGTTTATTGTTTACATTTCAATCTGTAGTTAAATGTAGATGATGAATGTTCATTAAGAAAATACTATACATTTATTGTACAAAGAGCGTACATTTATGTGCATTTATTTTGCACTTGAAATAAACATTGCTTTATTAAACTATTTTACGTACAGATATGGAATTATTATATTAGAAATAAATAAATTAATACAAATTATGTTGTTGTTATTTCACAAAATTTAAGGAATAATGTAAATAAACGAATTTTCATATAAAATATCTTTATTATCTATCAACACAAATACAAACTATGATCTTATAAATGGTAACATAAGAATATATGGGTACAATTAACAGTATTGCTTTCTTTTACTTTTTTTTAACAGTTTTATGTAGTTGTACATTTGTGTAAAGCAATTACTAGAACATTCCAGGCTGAACATTTATTTAAAAGCCATTGCAAAATTTGAATTTTTGAAGTATCACAGTCTGTAAAAACAATTTGTAAATTTAATAGTACAAATTATCGTATAATTAATAACACTCATTAAGTGTGCTTCCACATTGGTATAATAGGCATTAAATAAAATCTATTTATTCTGAGGAATATACCTATATTCTATGTTAATCCTGGCTGTTGCAAAATTACTCTTAGCATCAACAGTTCCTACTGGACTTTCTGAAGTAAGACTTAGAAGTGCATGTCCTATTGTGTGATTCAGAAATTTTTGTATCTCAAAAGTCTTGCAGACAAGAAGCTTGAAATGCAAATAGATGGCCTATGGGGTTGACACAAGCATGTTATGGACACTACGCATGATCTGAAGACAAGGGCCAGAAAGTCACAATAACATCCCCTGACAGCTAAGCATTCAAAAGAAAGAAAAGTGCCAGTATGATAAATTGTACTCAGACGACATGCTATGCTGCCCATAATTTACAGAACAATTATAATTAAAGTAAAAACAATTCATATCCAGTGATAAATCCAATTTACTAATATAAATATATAATATATTTGAATAATAAAATGTCAACGTTTTGATGTCAGGGACAGGATTTCGCAAAATCAAGCAATATTTAAACAAAATTAAATATTTCTGTCATTACTCATTATTTAAGTACTGTTTTCTAATACATAGTATCTACTCTCTACAAATCTAAGTTGAGACTGGTTATTTTTTAACTTTATTTAACATGTTCAGCCTGGGGGAAGACAGGTAGCTGTACCAACAACAAAAATATATTGCAATTTTTCTATCATTGAAATTATATTTACTGACTCAAAGAAGTTAAACTTTGATTACAACACAACGGAATGTACAGACAGATTCGAAGTGGAAGTTAATAAACAACATGCCAAAGTAACTTATGTAACATGAGTGTATTATTTTCAAAGGCTCATGGTTAACTTAGAAATTGCCTACTGTTAGGTTTTGTAGCCTCTTTTTATTTAAACATTAATTAAGTATGTACTCAATCAAATATAAACAAAGACAAGTACTTATAGACAATTGAGTATCTACTAAAATTTTGATGGTAATAATTTATTAACTGTAATTGTTAAATTCTAAATGAAATACTGTTTAAAAAAATTGTGATACATGAATAGAAAAACATTCAATGAAAACTATATTAATGTTTACTTAAATGTGTTTTTATGATCAAGTGAAGCTATTCATCTTATTTCTTATAATTGATGTTGTAGTTAAGAGTAAGTTTGATGTGCAAGTGTGTAGGCCATATTTTATATATTTATAATTGATGTTGTAGTTAAGAGTAAGTTTGATGTGCAAGTGTGTAGGCCATGTTTTATATATTTCGAAGTTACAGTGAGCACATCTACTACACAGAATTGTGTGCTGTAGCCAAATTTAAGTACTTAAAAGGTATTGCAACCAGCAATAAGTGGCCCTTAATAGCAGTGCATGACGAACCTCGTAAACAACTAGAAATACTTGTATATTCACACTACTGCAGCAATGCTTGCACCCCCAACTAGCCCATCACAACCTAACATGCGGTAGCGTAAATATGCAACTAGTGAACCACAAGACAATGGTGTTGTACAAAGTCAACTAACTAAAACAATTGATGCCATCTCAAAATCTCCCAATTAATTATGATCCAAAATTATTATATTATTATATATAGTGAAGAAATGTTTAAGCACATGATCAGTTAGAAGTACAAATCACATCCTGATATTGTAATTTATGTGTTACCGATGTCAGCACAAGCTTTATTCATCAACAATTACCAATATTTTATTATTTTTATGATAATAAATCATTGTAGCACACTGGCTCTACATTGCATATGCAGAAAAATTCTAGCTAGCTCTGTGCTCATTCTCATTAAAGGATAACTAAATGTATTTACATAATAAATTACAAAATATATACATATAATGTACAATTATTTATTGTCTTAGTCATTAGATATTGATGCTAAAACATACTTCACCATATAAGCAAGAAATACAAAGCCAACAAGTAAAAATAAGTTGGTTAACACGGTGTATAAATTAGATTGTTCTGTTATTTCGTTATCACTCGTACCATTGGGAGTGTCTGACTGCAAAAGTGCCTCTTGTCTTTCTTTGAGTTGCTTTTCAATTTCTTCAACATATTCAGGAAATAACTCACAAAACATTTTGTTCTTTATGTTTATTTCGAGAGATTCGGCAGCAAGGCACCTCTTCTGGTAATCCGATGTCTGTATTGATCCAAATGTAGGTGTTTTTTCAAGCATAAAACTCAGCAGCCCAGTAAGAATAGTTGAAATCGACCATGCAGGATTCCATGTATCTGGGTGAAAGTCGGTGATACTGAGACATAATCGCGTATTCGTTCGGAATCTTCCATTGGGTGTTATCATGTAGATAGAGGGGGGTTTAAAGGGAAATTCTCTAGGGAATATAATTTTTCCGTGATAGTAACCACCTTCATACGGGCTCTTCTCTGGGCCCTTAACCACATAATGCCATTCTAATATGTTAGAAGGCACAGGTTCTGCAGTCACGTAAGGAACAGGGTCTTTTTTTAGCCTCAGATAATCTTGCTTTAGCCTACTTGTCGCTCCTGTTACTTTAGTTTTAGCCATTGTTGTTTATAATATAAAATAAACATCAAAACTCTTAATATTTGCTATAACTGTAATTTCCATATAGTCTAATATATTTATAATATTTTATGCAGTATTTATGACGAAGAAAACAAATTTATTCTATCAATTAAGTATAGCTATTAAAGAAAACGTCAATGTCAGTAGCAATACACGTCAATTCGTCTTCGATTTTTTTTGCAAGAATACTAGAACAAAAATTGGCACAGTAATAAAAGAGATGTTTAAACTGAAATGTTGAAAAAGTGATTGTCCGTAATTCGGTTTACGGATTATATAAATTATTAATAAATTTTACTTAACAACGATTCTTTAATTGATCTGTGTACGGATCCTTTGATGGAGTAAAATTGGTGGTTGATGCTCGTAGGGTTTATTTATAGTAATTATCCGAATGGTTATCATGTCTATAATTACTTCTTGGAGCGAGACGTGTCAATATTAATTAATGTAATCAAGCAATACTTTTTAATTATTTAATTCTAGAATAAATGCTGGTGTATTACATATCTATTTATTTATTCCCCAATAAATTTTCTTTAAATTGTTTTTTTATATGTGAAGTTGAATTAGGAGTAAATTTATATTTTTATATAATATTACAGGTTGTGTAAGCCCAGTGACGTAAGAGTCGTCAAAGTGCACTAGTCTCTTAACAACAGAGGCTTCAGCGAGCTGGTTGTTGGTTTCCCGTCTGTTCATAGTGACAGTGAAAAAGACGGGAGCACCGTAACTGCGCTCGCGTCGTGTGGTGGCGGTACCATCAATCGGTTCGGCTACAGGCGGCAGTGGCGCCGGTCCGAAACCTAATCTGCGACTAGCAATCCGCCTGCTCAGCGTGGCAATTATGAGCATTTACCTCCAATGGACGACAACCCAATATAGCATGTTAAATAGACATTCAACGTGCTATGTTGGGTGTTTCCTGTGACCTGAGAATTCCTAACGAAGTCAAAAGGCGGAGAACTAAAGAATCCGATAGCACGCGACGAATAAGCTCGCTGAAGAATGGGATGGTCACACACTCAGGAGAACATATGGCAGACAGGCTAGGAAGGTTCTGGAGTTGAGGCCGCGTTTAGGAAAACGAAGTGTTGGTCGACCGTTCACCAGGTGAGACGACGATCCCCACCATGGTTCAAGCCTTGTCGTGGCGATGGGGCCTAGTAGACTGGTGTGAACCCAGGCGAAGCCAATTGAATCGAGGGGGCACCCCTCTTATAAGAGGGGCTTAAAGATTTGGAGGAGAAATCGCTCACGGTACCCCTCCTATAAGAAGAGGGGACCTAAGAGCAACAGGAGGTGGCGCTTTTGCGCACGGGGCAAGGGGCGAGGATGGGAACCTCACCCCATTGCACTGTCCCAAAGTCGGTGGTGTTGTCCTGTAGTGCTGGGCAACCCCATCCTGTGGAGGCGGAGTTGGTCCCTTAGGGAGCCGACTAGCCGTCGAGGTGCCCTGATGATTGTTGTTCCGAGGCACACCACCAAGGGCGGCACTGATGGCACTCGCGGTGGTTTTTGTGGGTATTCGGCACTACCATGTGCCGCGAGTCCCACACACCACTGGAATGTACCCAGGGCCGGTGGAGGCACGTAAATGCATTTCCCTGCGCCAACAAAAAAAAGGTGGGAAGACGATCGTACGACGTACAGTGGCTGGTCCAGGATGGATGCGAGTCTCTGGAGATTGGTCGTCCTGGCGTTCATTAAAAGAGGCTTATGACCAATTGTGGACCGATAAGGGCTGATAATGATGATGATTATAGAACGCCGAAAATAGATAAATGAATATTTATATAACTTTAGTTTAATAACAGCACATTTTTTTTATTTATTCATGTGGAGAACTAAGTCAGTGATAAGATGACTTTTAACACAAAATAATGCATTTTCTATATATAATGTGTGACGTGTATATATAATGTGTATCACTGTAGCCGTTTATTCAAATGTAAATAATTCATCTCATTTAGTAGTACAGTTCAATTCAAAAATGTTGAACCACTGCAATATTACAAATAAAAAAGGTGTTTTACACCTGCTGTTCTGCGCGGTGTTATTTGTTTAGAGTTAGTCGTCAAAAGGCTCCAATTACTCGTTTTCGGCGGGCTTGGATTGCACATGAAATTAAGGAATATATAATAATATGACAATTGACTGTTAAACTCGCAAGTCTGACATTGATTAAAACCAAGTACTCCGGTATATTACAAGATTTTTATTAACAATTTTACAATGTACAAAACGTACACGGAACACGTATGGAGCCTAGGGAGTCATCTAGCGAGTACCTCAATAAAGCGAACGTCCCAAAGTAGTAGACTGTCCTGGCTACTTGCTCTGAATACACACCTAACTAGGTGATAACCACACAATGCGGACGCAAGTATACGTTTGAGAACCTCCGTTTTACTGAGATATTCGTTAGGTGCTAAGCATGCAACCTAAGTCAAAAGAGACAAAGTCGCAGCCTAGGCGTAGTGTAGTGTAAATATCACGTGCCGTAGTTGATGAGCATATTTCTGATTTCATGATTCAGTTGTTTGAGGACATCTTCGTCGGGGCTCTCCTGGCTGACGAGCTTGTCTCGCTCCGCTATCAACTCACCTAGTTTGTCTTTCATCGTATTGTCACTCATATTTCTAAAAACACAATCTAAATCAGCTCTTTCAATCTAAAGGTTCAATAAGGATCCGCTAGGGGCAGCACTGTTCGTAATAGAAGTTTCAACTATCCTTCAAATGTTATTCCAGATTTATCTACTGATATATGACTGGTAAGGGGATATAGAGGAGGACAACACATGTGTATGTTCATGGTGATCATACGTCTGTAGTCACCGAACGCATTTTTGCTGCTTGTACAAAGAAGATATAAATATATAAAATTAATAGGAAAAGGTCGGAATATTATGTCACTAGTGGTTACTCACTACGGGCAAAAAAAGTTTACGAATCATTTTTTTTTTTTTCTTAAAATTTCTATTAATATATTATTATAGATTTAAGAACTCACAGTACGCAATGAGAGTCCAGGGTGTTCAGATCAACAGGAAACGAGGCATCTGCAAATGATAATAAATTAGTTAGAATTACCCAGATATGACTATTCGGTCTGTTAGGTAAGTATGTTGTGTTTCGTAGGCAGTTTATTTGCCGTCTCACTCGCTCGCCACTGCTCACTGGGTAGCGGATTACATTATATTCCGACCGAATTATCGTTTTGTAAAAAGAGAGTTAAGATTGATAAGATAAGATACTTAAGACGACCTCCGTGCAGTAGCGGGGCCGAGATGGATGCGAGTAGCAGGAGATCGGTCGTCTTGGCGTTCATTGAGAGAGGCCCACGTCCAGCGGTGGACCGATAAGGGCTGATAATGATGATGATGATGATGATGTAACAGAGAGTTACTGTTTTCATTCATATAATAATAATAAAGTTCGATCCTTCGGTCTTACGAAGAGATGTCGGTTCATTGTGCGTCTTTCATTGTACTGTCCACGCGGATTTTTACGGAGGAATTGTTCGGCTTAATACCAGCAGCAGAATTGCATCTTCGGACATCGCGACAGAACTCTAAGTTCCATGCCCATCACTTTGATATCCGTAAATTCAATTATACGCTACTTCTTACCGCTTACAACTGTACCGTAGAACCAGCTGCTTCTCTCGGCATTTCCGATCCGATACGACTTAAAGGTCTTCAAGAAAAGAACATACCTATTCCTTAAAAGCCGGTAACGCATTTGCAAGACGCCTAGTCTTGTAAATGTCTATGGGCTGTGCTAGTCCTTACCCACCTGCTCATTTGCCCTCTATCTCATAAAAAAACCTTCTATAAAAAGAGACCATATAGAATACATACAAAAATAAGAAAAATTTTAGGCAAGGACCAAGGAATTTGAATTCATATAGGAATAAAACACCTTCCCGGTCGTGTAAGCCCTATTCGGCTGCAATGCAGCACGGCACAACCTCTTACAAAAAACAAAAAGCTGCTCAAACCAACACACGGTTAGTTGGTATGTTTTACGTAGTAACAGTCTCTGAAATAATGATTTTCGAACGGGACGTCTCGTAGTCAGTGCCCACTACCAAAAATAATATAATTGTCATTTTACCAGACCTATAAGAACAACATTTTAGTTTATTGATTACTATCAAAGTTGTGCTTTGAGGGGCTGGTCATGTTTTTTCCATGTTATATTTGTAT
The DNA here is from genome assembly GCA_017140195.1 of Eumaeus atala. Classification (NCBI taxonomy): domain Eukaryota; kingdom Metazoa; phylum Arthropoda; class Insecta; order Lepidoptera; family Lycaenidae; genus Eumaeus; species Eumaeus atala. Next base: position 166,541 of record JAFELO010002083.1, read on the forward strand.
ACGTTATAGCAGTTCCCTCCTATATATAGTCACGAATTTAATATATGTTAATTATGAAGATATTTAACGTATTAATTTTGTACCGAAATACAATATTCTTAATCTTGTACAATAAAAGAAAATCGTGAAGACATATTCGCATATCGTAATTTTTTTTTAATTATAGGAATCAAAAAGTTGCAGGAAAATGTTCTATAAATATGAAACAAAACAAACTTTACCTATTCCACGGAATCCTTTCTTTATTTTATGTAATTCTCATGCACTAGTTTTGAAAAATACATTTAGTCGCTTTCGTATTTTGATTTCAAGTTAAAAAAGATTATCCGTTGCAAATTCCGTGCACCCGACAGTTATGCCAAGACCGTGTCGGACCTATGTGCTTATCCCGCCGTTTTCCCGACCAGAACGCGTTAATTAATTCGAACGCAAAAATAGTGTTCATTCAAAATAATGTAGTTGTCAATGTTATATTGAATTAACATTATTTTTGCAATACACATTAACTATATTCTAATATAAAAGGTGGATTAATTTTTGTGGTTGTTTATTGATAACTGTACTATTCTTTTTTAATAAACTGCGTATAAATTATGAATATTCTTATGATATTTACTTATTATTTTTGTGATTATTTCTTGTGTGTTTATGTACATTATTCTTTTTTAATAGTGTTTAAGTTGTTTCTAATCATAAATCCTGGTAATGAGATGTTTCTTTATATCCACGTGGGAAGACGATCTCCGTGCAGTAGCCGGTCCGGGATGGATGCGGGTAGCAGGAGATCGATCGTCTTGGCGTTCATTGAGAGAGGCCTATGTCCAGCGGGTCCTGTTGCCTGCAGATCCGGGACCCTCCATTAATAGCGGCTGAAGGTTTCCTTTGGGGATTTGGTTGGTATTGCTACTCAATGGCCGAGTCCAACACAGGTCTGGGAGTCTACCGGGGCTCCCAGGTATCATGCGTAAATGCATTCCCCTTCGTCACCAAAAAAGGGCCATGTCCAGCAGTTGATTGATAAATATTAAATTCTAATTAATAACTATGACCCACATGCTACTTAAGGAAAGAATTTCACTTCACATGTCTACGAGAATTGAGACGCGATATTCAATTCCTGATTTAAAGAGTCAGGAGTAATTATGAAGTGGACGGCGCGTACTGTTAGATGGATTTAATGGAAAGTCTTTTTAAAAAATAAATTTTATTACTGCTAGGAACAAATAGTAAAATATTATAATTAACTTATTACAAATGGATATAGAAATTGTACGCGACCGTCAGGTCTGATGTATGGATAGAGACTGAGCTGCCGGGATAAGAGTAATGCTCAGGTTCCGAGAGTGTAATGCTGATGGGCCATAATCAGGCGTATTCAGCATTAAAGCCTCCGACCTCTGGACATAACACCTCCCCCTTTTAGAGAAGACAAGTCTTCAGCTAGAGGCGACTCCTGGTGGGAGCACCAGAGTTCGTCTCCGTCTCGGCCTAGTTCTATTTCAGTTGTGTCGATAGTGTTCTGAAGTGAATTTACTGGTGCTGGTATGCGATTGTCATTGGCCCAGAATTGACGGTTGCGTTTACACAAATATCTTATTAATTTATAAGATGAATATAAACTTAGTGATATACATATTATAATAAAACTTATAGAATAATGTGTTCCCGATTGACTGAAATCTTCTTGATTAACTTCTACGGTTCTGAGCCGGTCCAGTAGTGAAGCTACTGCGGCTTTATCGGCTTCAATTTCATCTAGATTGGTGATATTTTCAAAACTAATCGGAAATACACTATTATATTTAAGACTGTTCATGCTACCTAAACCATACATATTATATATTTCGTATGACAAATTAAAAACGGGTAAGTAACTGATTGGCGAACTTACGTTAATTACATTATATTTCGGCATCAGTACGACCGTCTTACAGTAACCGATACAATGGTTGGGGATGACGATTATTCCCGTGCCTACTACAGTGGCCTGATATAATTTTGAGCTATCACAGTCGATTCTGATTTTGGATGGTTCAGATTGGACGTAGATCCACCTATTGTTTGTGATGGGGTTGATGATGTCTATCTTCCCCGTGGTTGTTCTAACCTCGCACTGATACGGCAAACTAGTTAGAGCCTTGGTTAATAGCTCGCTCTCACATGTCGAGCGCGCTGCTGTTAGGTACACATTGTCTATATTACACAGATATTGATTGGAGTTCACTGATACACAGGGTTGAATACTGTCTATTGTACAGTACTGGGATTGGTCCTTTGTCATTGCTATGTATTTATTACTCGGTATTATTAGGCTAAATGTATCGGGTTGATCATTATTGTATGGGGTAGGCAGGGCGATATTATGAAATAACATATATTTCTTAACACTAATTAATGGTATTTGTAATATAAAAACTATTCTATAATTACTATAATAACATACTATATTAGATACATTTAAAATTGCGTGTATAGAGTCTAAATTTAGAGCAACAGGCAGCTCGAAGTCGCTGGGCAAGTGTCTGTAGTTATCAGCGAGCTCGCGATATAGCTGACGCGGCGTAATTATAACCGGGTGCAATACATTGACGCTACTGAATAGTATTGCATTGGTCACATCTTGTATTTGAAATGAACGAGTAAGTAGGGTTGCCTCAAGCGAGTTAAGTATTTCATTTACAGTTGCCAAAATTTGTAACCCGTTCGTGGTTTCCGTAATATTGCCAATAACCCGTGTGAGCTTGCCAATAGCCATGTTAAGGTTCAATTCGTTTTCTTGAATTTTATGAATAGTTTTATTATATGTTGAGGTTAGTGATGAAGTGATTAATATATTTTCCTTCATAAACCCAATTAGTTGTTTTTCGCTCTGCTGTAATGATTCTATTGCTTTATTGTATTTTAAGCCATCATCTTCATCTAGATTTCCGAAAATATGTTTTATTAAAGTACCTGCTCCACTGATCCATGCACTTCGTTTACCTCTGTTATCTATCAAATGTGAGATGGATGAGTAGTCTGTAACTAAATCCTGATATCGCGCTTTTAAGGGTATGAGTCTATTGTGTCATATCTATCGGGATTATGTATGTTCGATTACACAGGTTTTCAATTGTTTTTATATTATAGTTAATGGCGTCTATATGAGCCCTCAAATGGGATATGTCTAAGGGTATTACAACCCTCAGGTGTGTGTTACTTATGCCGAGTGTACCTATATAGTCGAAATAAAGACCAGAGCCTGAAGAGATAGGGTGAACGAAGTCCTGATAGGATAGACACCATTCTGGACACCTAGAAGAGAGGAAAATAAATAGAATATAAAGAAGAAAGAATGAATAAGAAAGGCTATTTATATCTCAGTACTCACTATTATATTACTTACTATTTTATATTAATATTGAAACTTATCCTAACTATAGTTGCTACTATGTATAATTATATTCTGTCTACATTCTTGTTATATCAGCTGGCTTTACTTGATCGTAATGATGTGTGACGAGCCGTCTATTTATTAATAGAGTTAGTGTGTTATTACCATTTATTTTTGTGATTTTATATGGTCCCTTCCATATAGGAGAGAGTGCCTTACGTAATCTTAGATGGATTTTTAAGTAGACATAATCGCCTGCTTTGTAGGTAATTGGTCGAGCACGGTTATCATAATATGATTTCGAGGTTTCCTTGGATTTCCTTATAAAATCTAATGCTTCTCTCTTGAATACTTTAGTCTATTTTGAAGCATTCGCACATAATCCGGATATGTGGCTCCTTGGGGCTCATTATATATAGAGCTGGGTATGAACGGTTTGCTACCGAACATTAGTTCCTGTGGTGTGTAGTGTGTTGTGCAATGAACGGACGTGTTGTAGGCCAACATAGCTGTGTATACATATCTAGGCCAATTTGACTGTTCTTTATTGATGTAAGATTTAAGGTATTCTTTCAGTGTGGAGTGGCTTCGCTCTAAAGCACCTTGCGTCTGTGGATGATATGGTGAGGACCATAAATTCTTTATTTTAAGGAACTCACATGTTTTCCTAAACAAGTCAGATGTAAAATTTGTGCCTTGGTCAGTGAGTATAGTTTTAGGGATACCGAAAATGGATATATAGTGGAGGAGGCATTCGCTAGTTTCTCCGGCTGTGGTGGAGCGCATAGGATATGCAGTCGAGAATTTAGTTAGATCGTCTTGTATAGTCAATATAAATTTCAGTTTAGCTGTCCCGGCTTCGGGCAGTGGTCCAACGATATCTATGGATATCCGCTGTCCTGGAGCTGAAGAAGTACTAGTAATCTGCATAGGAGCTCTATTAGCCTAAGGGCTTTGTTTTCCTGGCAGGATTTGCACTGTTTAATATAAGTTTCTATGTCACTGCGCATTCCCTTCCAATAGTACATTTCTTTAATTC
>JAFELO010002085.1:4270-39370 GCA_017140195.1 Eumaeus atala
TTTTCAATAGAGTAGAGGGACACAATCAGATCCTTTCTACAACACACACCAATGAACATCAGCATAATTACTATACTGATGTGTTCTTCTCACCTACCCCGCCCATGGACCCATTGGGCTACTCACCAACCGAATGAAACGCGACACCAAAGATGTCACTTTATGCTGGTATCATTTTTATATAATAATAACTAGTTAAGTTATCTATAAGTGTTGTGGTACAGTGCAAAGCCGGGAGAGGCTTCACATTCTAGTGAAGTCTACAGGTAATCTGACCATGTACATTTGTATATTTTATTGTTTATATCTGAATTTTATGATAAATAAATGTGTATTTATTTTTTTTCAATTCAGAAAATGTTGAGGAGAATGTACGTAGAAAATCAACTTCAAGCGAAAATGGTGAAGAATTTAAGGGATTTGAGAGTAGTGAACAAAATAATTTATCTGCATATAACCAGGCTCTAGGTAAGTAAATACAATATGTATAATAATAATGTTGCAACAATGTTTAATATAAATTATGAATATAGAATAACTGTCTTTATTAGTTTTTGTTACACAATATATAGTAAAATTGAGAAATGATATCTCTGGTATAAATCGGCTGAATATTATGTACTTTATAGATGCACCGCTTATTTTATCAAACCATCAAAAGTACAAGATACAAACAAAAAAAACAAAGCAATTCTCTGGTCCAGATAGCTGGGGTGAGTCCACATGATATTAAAGGCATATCTGTTTAGGACTGAGTACTGACATTATAGGTTCTTGCAGCGGAAACTGAGCTTGATATGTTATATGTTCAAGTAGTACATGTTCTCTTCATGTACTCTTGAATTCACCTACGACTCCTGTATGTTGGCTGGCGACATCCTTCGCGCAACTGGCTTTGGTGATCACTTATTGTATTGCACAGAGACAATTTTTTTTTATAATGTGTGGTGTGGTGACTGGTGCTACTATGAATATTCTATCTATAAATGCGTTGTAAGATATACATGAACAGGCAGAATATTGAAAATGGCCTATAAATGTTTTATTTAAAATTCCATCTCTAATATCGTATCATATCCAGTAAAACATGTGATTCCGTACTGCACCTAGCTAAACCTGTAACTCATTCTAGACAAAATATGCGCTCATATCATTAAGGGGCTATGTATAAATATATTGCAAGTGAAAGAACTTTAGTTCGGCGAGTCTACCATCTCTCTCAAGTGTGTTGTCTGCAAAAACAAGCAGTTTTATTATTTATTTATAAAAATATAATCTATTTTCTACGTTCTTGTGGTCCCAATCTAGTTAATTGCTTCCAATTAGCAATATTCTATTGATTGATGATTATACTTGTTACTCAACTGCCTGGAAATCCATTCCATGGGTTTTGACAAAGTCGATCACATACAAGTACAGTATTAGGGACCTTGTTTTTATAATATGTATTAATTATTATTGTTGTTTGCTCATATATATTCAACAATATTGTTATTTATAAAGGAGATTGTGTTTCCAGTTTTATTTATTGTCCATTCTGAATGTTCATTTCATAGTTATTTCTTTTTGTTATAAACTGAATTTAGGTAATTACTTATTATTGATACTATTCTTTAAATATTAAACCTTAAGACTGACAAGTATAGTGGAGAGGATGTCATTCTATAATGTGAATTCTGTGTTTTTCTTATTCTACATTCAATTTTGTTAACTTGTTCTTGTTGTAGAACGTTTGGAAGCGGAGCTGACCGAGGCTGTGAAGGGCTTTACACCGCTGAAGACTGTGATGGCTGTGCCTGCTACAGCGAGGTCCAGCAAGAGGCCGCGGCAAGATACGGGTAATGTGCTCACTGCATGCACACTGTATGCTCATGATTTATCTATTGCTCGTACCTCATAGGAAGGTAGTGCCATGCACGAAGCTGTCACGACTAGGGAGGTAGTATTCCGTGCGGTTCGCGAGTCTCCGATGACTCATTGGACCTTTGCAAAAAGATGGAAAGGGCCCACATTTGCATAACAGCATTTACAGAAATGGGATTGCTTGTTTGCCTCCTACTACAAGAAGTCCTTTTGACAAGCCTTGAGCATCGCTTAACCAATAAATTCATAATTTATTGTTTATAATTACAGAAGGATCCAGACCCTCCTCCGCACTGTCCTCGAGATCGGAGGGTGAAGGGACCGTGTCAGCAGATGTAAGTTTTATTTATGGAGAAGGTTGGATAAATAAATTACTAATGGATATGAATCTTTAGTAAATAATAACAGTCGTGGTAACATTAATGAATGTTATTATTAGCATTATTATAAACTGTCATGTCAGATGTACTCAACTGTTACTGATTTTAAGAACCATAGTACTGATGTATATCTAAAATAAATAAATTTAAAACACATCATTTACACTAACATGTGTGCAGTGAAACTTCACGTGCCCTTAAAATAACACAAGGAATTTTGGATGGAAAATATACTCATATAAACTTTTACATTTATGATATTAGTAGGATTATATGGTAAGCAACAATATACTTTTATATAAGAATTAATAAAGGTCATTAACAGATATATTTCTTGATCAGGTCTGTCGTGGAATATTACAGGTTGCCTCTAACCATCTGTTGCAAATAAGACACTGTCTGGATATCAGCGGCTATGTTGTAAGACTATAGAACTTATATGATTATAATGAAATGGACCGTGGGCCAGATGGAATGTGATGAATATGTTGTATATAAGTAAAATAACCTGGGGCAGATCACTAGCGAGACGCTGGATATACTTACTAGTCTGTAAAAGTGTGCAATCTATTGAGATATAAAAAATGCCTTTTTAATATGTTGGCAATGGTATTTTGAGAGATGAGATCGGTCGTCTAGGCGCTCATTGAATAAGGCCTATGTCCAGCAGTGCACCGATAAGGGCTGATAATGATGATGGTATTTTATTATAATTTAATTACGTAAATAAATAATTTTGGTGTGGTGTTACTTTGTGAGTACATTTAAACAGTTAATGTATAACATAGACATAATTGTAAATGCATTCACAATATTATCTAGGGGACAACATTGAGCGAAACGTCGCCCACTGTCTCCGGTTCCAGTGCGGCCCTACGTGAATTTCGCTTGCTGTGTCGCACAAGAGTCCTTTTGACGTTGCTCGACATTTGTAGTCCATGTTAGGCTACTGTTTCGCTGGTAGAACTGTCCCCTAGTAGGTAAATATAGTTGTTGTGAGTGTGTTTTACTCGTAGGGAGCACATTTAAACTTGATTTATTTGTCAGGGCGGGCGGTCACGACGACCGACCACAGAAATGTCAGCGCCGCAGCTGCGCGCGCCGCTCGAACGCGGCTGGCGGCGCGAGCTCGTGTACCGCGCCGCGCTCGACGCGCACTCGCGCCGTGCCGCCGATATCTACTACTACACGCCCGCGGGCAAGAAGCTGCGCTCCATGAGAGAGGTACCACTGATCACTGTATAGCTGGACAGCTGTACAAGCCATTGATGCCACCGGAACATGCTGGCCGCAATAGCACTCAAGCACATTAAATTCTTAAGAAATCTTGATAGATTGTAAATTGAAAAAAAATAAAATAAATAAATCAACATTTTCATACATCTATCATATATTTCATGGATAAAAGATGAATACATTTTACAAAAAGCGGTATCGACTTAGAACTGAAACAAATTCTATATGATTTACGACCAAATATTATGTAATATTTTCCTAATAGTAGCGTTAGTAGGACTGGAAACATAAGAATAGTGATATTTAAGTAGTAAATAAATGCTTAGTATCTCATCTCTCGTAGGTGGCAGAAGTGTTGACGGGGACGGGTCTCACCACAGAGAACTTCTCATTCTTTAAAGAACCGCTGGGTATTGATGACCCAGAGAAGGAGATTATTCGGTGAGTATTAATTATAAACTATTTATACAGCTGTGGCCTGGGACTGTTATGTAATTGTTGTGTTATGCCATAGTTATGCTGTCATGTATTGTACAACAACTGTATCTTACTTTCAAACTGGAATTATATAAAAATTGCTTTTATTTTCAGCTATCTTGAATCATAACACAATCTTTCTGTTCAGGGACGCCAAGCTGATGCGCCGCGTGGAGTCCCCGGTGCTCGCGGTCCACACACCTGTTGTGGAGGGCAAGCGAACTCCGAAACCGAAGCCGCCTAAAGGCGCCAGCCCTGAGCCTACCACTCCAAAGTCACCGCCTGCCAAACTTAAGGTAATATATCCGTTTTGAAATTTCAATAAATAATTTATCATTGATCGATTGGTAGGCCTCCTTTGCTCTATCATCCTGAGCATTATGATATCGTTTTATTTAACAATAGCGGCCGCTAATAAGTATAATATTTAGGTGAAATCGATGGGTGTACGGGCGAACAGTCCCGCCACTGCGTCTCCGCCCATACCGAAGCAGATGCGCAAGCCGCCGGCCACGCCCGCTGTCCCCGCCCCTGCGCCTGTCGACAACAACAACACGCCGCAAAGTGCCGTTTGGAAGAAGCCAAGGTATTTATACACGTACTATAATATAGTTGCTGTAACAGGCAAAATGATAAATAATCAATTGCTGACCCCTATAGAGTATTTTGAATGATATATTACTGACGTCACAGATTGACTTCTTACTGACTATACCCAGTGGTATTGAACAACTCTTTCCTGTAATTTTAAATAAAATAAGGTTAATCGTTTAGTAGTTATTAATGTATTTTTGCTTAGCGGCGATCGGCCAGTCGATCTAGACCAACATTTTGATAATTTCTGATTTTATCAAAGTTACGTTTAACTGCGATGCGTGTATGTACCGTTATTACCATGCGACTATATTTACAGTATACAGTCATATGGTAATTTGATTTTTGTAGAAAATATTACTGGATTCAAATGTTTCTATAGTGGTCGTAATTAAAGTTATATGTAACGAAAATTTATAACATCTAATTGAAAAATATTTTTCACTGTCTAAACACGGTATGACAAATTTAACTAATATTTGCCTTAGTAAGATCAATATATTCTAGATTGAAAAAAATAGTCTTTTTTTAATTTTTTAAATAGAGTTGAAGAATATTTTTACATAGTTTTATCTTTCTGCAACTGAAACTATCTCAAAGCTTGTTTATAAATAATCTTTGACACTGTAACAGTCTATTTGTAATATCGAGCGGCTCACGTTACACTATCAATTTATTATATTCTATTTATCGATACTTTAGCCTATGAAGTATTTACTGAGGGCCGACACTGACTTTACACGTTTTATGCTCTATTCTATGTAGTAAATGACGTGAGTGTAAAGTTGGCGCTCGCTCTGCGAGGCGTGTAGTGTGTACTGCGAGGTGTGCACGGGGGTCGATTGACTGCGGGCAATCGCCCCCCGCCGCGGGTACTGACTGGTGCGCGAGGCGCCAGGTGCCAGGTGCAGTGGTTGTGTGGCAACTGGCAGGGGCGCCCCGCCGCCGCCGCGCCCCGTGCCGTCCGCACCACCGCTGGCGCCCTCCGCGGGCCCCGCCTTCGCCGGTTCCGTCGCCGCCGCGCACGCCCCGGTCCCGTCCGCGCACGTATCGCCTGCGCAACCCGCGCCACACTACCGGGTGAGTTTTTTTTATTATTTTACCTTGCACCTTAGCAACTAGAGCGTTTTTTTTTTCAGACGCTTCTCTGAAATTATTGATCTGATTTTGGTATTTTTTTTATTTACTTATATGTACTTCAACTTAGGGAACAGAAAGAAAACGAATAAAAATATCATCAAAATAGTTTTAGATTTTTTTTTATTAACAAATATGAAATTATTTGAAAAGAAGTATTTCTTTTAAACTCTTTTATCTCATTTACATTGCTTATATAGATAGGCCCATATAAGTTCAAGTAGCAGAGGTATTGAATAACATTTTACAAGCGGTAGCTATATGTCCAATAAAAAGTCTCGTCATCGAAACGAGTATGTGTTGTAAGGATGTGTGACGTAAGAGCTCGGGGTGTCCACAGGCGGGCGCGACGCAGCAGCCGTGCTCGATGTCGTGCGGGCGCGGCGCAGTGCCGTCGCTAGCGTGCAGCGCGTGCCTATGCCTCTACCATCCCGCTTGCGTCGGCGCCTCTGCGCAACAGCCTTCAGACTTTCTGTGCAAGGTGAGCGCTAATTTTTTTTTACCGCAGGTGGACGGCTTGTCGTAGTCTTATGTGTAATCACACATAGGCTCCGATAATGGCCTAATGGCCATTACCATCCGTACGATTATGTAAATGTGATAAATCACTTTTTTTATTATGAAGCAAAAAAGAGACGAACCAGCAGTAGGAGTTCTTTTGGTGGCTATCGACACTCCTAAACATATAAGGGAAAATGGATATATAGAGATGTGTTCCCCGCCGTCAACCTTAATCAGTTACGAAACAATTACAGCATTGTCACAAATCGCACGACAAGCCCCTAATTCACCCGACCGCAATTGTCTTGTAAGAAGTGTGTTACAAGTTATTTCTCTCCCTTCAGAACTGCCGCAAAAGTTCGTCCCCGTCTGTGGACCCGCCCCCTGCGCCGCACAAGTCGGTGGCACCGCTCACTGTGGGCCCGGCGCCGCGACGCATGCCCGTACCAGTACCAGTACCCGTACCCGTGCCAGTGCCCGCCAAAGTGCCGCGTCCCGACAAGCGTCCGGTGCCGAGGATGAGGGTAATTTTTTTTACAAAGAGACAAGCTGTAGAAACCAGGAGCTTTTTGAAGCCTCAGTATCGTCAGTAGACAATTATAAACGTACAACTCTTGGTTCTCGATCGCGTACGAAACGCCACTGAGAACTGCCACCTAACGCTGTTCTTAACATGCGAGACTTATCACTTGCTCGTGCCCGTCCAATCCAGTCAACTAATTGTTTTGGCGTGTATTGCTTTCTTATATATTTTATAGTCGCGAGTTTGACCACATCAGCACCTGGTGTTAAGTGGTGACGTGGTGGAAGATGAAGCACGCTTGCCTGGAATATACCTATTCACCCGTAATTTGAATAAACTTAGATTGTAGCTATCGGGAAAATAATTCTTGAAGCGAATTCCCCAGCTTAGCGGTTCGTATTAAAAAGTCGCCAGGAATCTCTTTGTAACAAATTTTTTATTATCCTATTGCATTTTGTAAAAACCCCGGCGCAAAAACTATTCATGTTATATGTTTGACGTGTGTTTATGGGTGTATGTTTGTAGCATCCGTAGCTCCGAATCCGATGGTCTGGTGTAGTTGAGGTTTCTCGAAGTGTCTTGTATTGTGGCAGGCTCGCGTCTTGGGCGGCGGCGTGGGACCGGGCGGGCCGTGGGCGGCGGCAGCGGGTCCGCAGTCGCTGGCGGTGCTCAACGGCCGCCGGTTCATCGTCGTGGCGCGCCCTGCCAACACCTGATAATAGTGTGTAGTAGCCAATTATCACATTAAACTTGAATTGTTTACTCATATGTCACACAAACTCTTTGATAAAATATTGTGATTTGTACCTGAGATTCTATCCCAAGAGAACCATTGTTTTCTCGCGATGATAAAGTTTTATTTTTATTTAACCTATGCATAGATCCCCATTGATAGCGCAATGGCATACACCAACACTGAAATGAGCAGGGCACTTTTCATCCAAATCCGTTGAGTTGTTTTTGGATGATAGAACAATAAATAATGTATGTGTTGCATACAAACTTGTAATAAGCTTGTAACGTAATGTCTACATGCAAAAAAACTCTGGATATATTATTTTTTATCTGAAACTTATTTTTCGCTACCTTTACTACAACATAAAATATTGTTGGCTCTAGACTGCTCACTCAAACCTTACATAAAACCTTTCGTCTCAAGTGTCAAAGTCTATTTTTTGTTCTTTTCAGATGGCTCCTTATCCTTCGTTGTAAAAATCATCAATATAGATATCACAGAGTTATTTTATTGCATTAATTTATTAATATATTTATGTTTAAATTAATTTTGTCATGACCATGTATCTCTTGTTTATAATAAAAACAATATTTATTATTGCCTCAAGAAAAGAAAGCTACAAATATTTTTTTCAGTTTAGTTTCAACATGAAATTATACCCTTTTTAGTAATTTCCTTTTAAAAATATAAATAATTGACTACATGGTTTAGTAGCATATTCGAAAGCTTTGTGCTTTGTATACGAAAGCTGTGTAACTGATGTTTGATTGGAACATGTATCACGAGACGTGAACAAATTTTTGCAAGTGTCATTAAGTTCGTGGTGTTTAAATTGTAAATGACTGACTGATTCCACTATTGACCGGGGGTTCCGTCAGAGGGCACCATGAATAACAGCTATCAATGTCCCGCACTGTTAAACTTATTTGTGCAATAAATTGAGGTTTTTATATTACTGGTCGGGTTTAACTATGTTAAGGTTTAAATGTAGAACGCATATTTATTATAGTGATATTTTTCTTTTAGTGGCGATGATTAAAAATAGAACTTTAAGTTCCAAATTAATTATAAAGTTTATTGGATTATACTTTAAGGGTTTTGCAACAAATATGTTAAGTATAACATTGGATAATGTTACAATAAGATGATTAATATAAGTCATAAGAAGCACAATTTTTCTATCTTATCATAAGTTACGATAATACTTTTTATATCAAACGGCCAAAAATACGTGTTATACGTGTATGCAATAGGGATACCTACCTAGGATGCACATGTATTATAGAGCTTGTTGGACTTTATAGACTTCCACTCAGCAGCAGCACAGTAGCTGATTTTTATAATGACAATGTTAAATAAACTACAGATATTTCAAAGGAAAATAAAGAAATATTTTGTATAAATTTGGTGACACAGGTCTGTAACATACTGTGCAACATAAAAAGAGCCTGAAATTAGTAGATATAAGTTTCAATACACGGCCACGGAGATGAATTGATATATCTACAGTATTACGGGACCAACAGTAGAGCCTGAGCTCCGGAGAAGAATCTGCGCGCCTTGTAGAAAACGTTTTATTGACGTTTCATTTTCAGTACTCTGTGTTATAATAATGCGGTTTAACTGTGAAAGAAGTTGTATTATTTTGCAAGTGCCTACTATGTTGATAATGTCACTACATTATTATTAATAATGTCTGCGGACTTATCCCACCACGCAAGCCCCATGCTGAAGTACCGTAAGGACATTATTTTGATACTGGTTTGATAAGGCGTTATGTCTCGTCACATAATGTGGTGGTTGTGGTGTGTGTTCTAATCATGACAAAGTACTGTACGATCTTCACAAGGTGGTAGTACTATTATGATGTTGGCAGTCATTTATTATGTTGGCACTGTACTATAAATATATATGTCTATGCCGCATAGTTCTGACCAACATGTTTTGTTTTTTGCCATCATCACATCGAAGTCTGCGTATTCGACTTGTATATTTGGGTACTGGATTATATGTTTAAATGTCTTATTATATCTTCTAACGCAGGGCGATAAAACGCCAAAATGGGCCACGAGGCGTGATTGTGATGCGCATTAAAATTTATTTCCAAATTGTAATGTCATAATGTAAAACTCTTGAAGTCAAGTAATGCAATTATAGGAATATGATGTGATAGAATAAATACTTTTACTTTATGTACAATTTTTATTTTACATGAAAAGTTTCATGTATTGTGATTAAACATTACATTTATATTTTACAGCAAACAAGTTGTCGTCAGTGCTCGTCTCAGCAACCATGACAATACGTAAACTTTTAAAATACAAACGCTTATTTTTTAATAATACCTGTAATGGGTTTATACTTTGCATGATATTCATCAGCCGAAGTAAGTATTATCCTGTGAACATTATGCATCATAATATTCATAGGGGAATAAAGCTATGCTTAATAAATATCGTGCAAGGAACAATAAAGAGTGATGTTTCAGAAACTGAGGTGCGTGTATCTGTGGTAAGTAAACATAAAATATGTAACGTGGACCGCTCGTTTAAGTCATTGTGTTATAATGATCTAGTGTGTGAGTTGTCATCAGTGCACTATAAACATACATTCTATGAGCTTTGAGCACACGATTCAGTTCCTTTCAAAGTTTTAATCTTGTGGAAAATGATATACTGTGAGTTATAATTATGTGATTTCAGTCGCTTCTGAAGTTTAATCTGAGGATAGACATATATATCATAAACTAGTCATAGCGGTTTAAAATTTTGAACCGAACTGAATTATCTGCTTAATGAAGACTGTTGGTCACCAGTGCCTTTCTGTAACAATACATATGTACAGCGAGACAGGTGCCGGTCGCGGTCGGTTGTCCAACGGCGCGACGCTCCCGGCGTCCCCTCGCCGCCGCGGCCGGCCGCGCCTATCGGACGTGCCGCCCCCTGCTCCAGCCCCGCCCGTCGCTGACGGGGAGGACCTATTCAGCCCCTTGTGCCGCACCGCCGCAGAGCGCAACATTGACGTCGCTGTCCAGGTAATATTATAATATATTTTTACGTAAGTTTGAAAATATATTTTCTGAAGAGTTACAGTAGCAACAATTTTCTTATTTAGTCACTAACATTATTTACTTGGCACCTTACATATTTGCTAGAAGATGGCACTGAACATTACTCAAGACATATTTAATATACCGTAACAGAAATCTTCGCATGTTGCATATTTATTTATTCCCGTCTAACAGTTAAAGGAATAACATGTTTTATACTTTACTATACACTCTGTTTTATTAGAATATCTATTCTGATGTTTTTAGTTCATTTTTATAGTGATTTCCTATTTACGTTTAAAAATACTTGTATTCTTTTTGGTAAACTTTGGTGTGGTGTCAGATCTTCCAGTACCTGGGTATGCGTGACCTGGCGCGCGCCGCCCGCGTGTGTTCCCAGTGGCGCACCCTCACCGGCACGCCTGCGCTCTGGCGGCACGTACGCATGAAAAACTCGCATGTGAGTATACGTACTATTGTCTTGATGATTATACAATTACTGTTGAGGTGAATGGGCACTATAGTTTGCTAATGTGTTGTTCGATTACATATTTTCAGAAGCAAATATTTTAAGACACAATGCACCACTTGCGAAATTTGAAGCAATGGCCATTGAGCAGCGAATTTTACAACTAACAATGGGGTCACATGTTTATAATATACACGAAATCAGAATAGATTGTATATATCGTTCAGTTTTTACGGAATTTAATCGAAAAATTCAAGTCTTGAAAATTAAACACTATAACGCTACAATAAAACGACTTTTACGGATTTTATGGAGGTTTATTTAATTATTTATCTGGCCGAACGTTTCACATGAATAAATAAGATTAATTTTCTAATAAGTCTTGTTGATCTTATACGATTTAATTTTCAGGACGTGAAGACTTATAAATGGCTTGCGATACTACAGTTCTTTATTTAATTTGTTTTGCTGTAAGTCTTGCATGTTACATACATAAATAAATAAAAAAAGATTTTTCGAAGTGAAAACTACATGCATTTTCCTTAACTGTATTACCCAAAAATGTTTAGATTATTCAATGTTGTCAGGTAAGTGATTGGGGAGGACTGTGTGTTGCGTTGAAGAAACACGGCACGAAATGGTTGGACCTACGAAAGATGCTGCTGCCGCCCAACGACACGGAATTCTGGGACCAGTTCGCGCAGCACATCGCCTCCGTGGACTCGCTTGAGAGGTGAGCTCACTTGTACGTGTGGGACACCACCTAATCTTCAAGTGATTGGCTCGTAAATGGAAGAAGTCGGGTAGTGTCTGTAAAGGCTGTCTTAACATAAATGTAAATAGAAAATAATTTACTTTCTACTACGGCTTACCACATTCAAGCGAGCGTAAAGAAAAGTTTTACTTCAAAAATATTTTTTACTTATTCAGGCTGGAACTGTGCCGATGCCCAGCGCGTGCTGTGGAAGCGGCGTGTGGCGTGCGCGGACTGCGCTCGCTGGCTGCTCCCGCAATCCGCGACGCGCGCCTCGACCCCGAGCCGCTGGCAGGCCTGGCGCGACTCGAGCGTCTGCGGCTCAAGAGCCTAGCAGGACTGGCGCTGGCTCGGGACCTGCGCCCACTCGGCACGTGTCGCGCGTTGCAGCACCTGTCGCTCACAAGCATCAAGGTACGTGTCCACGCATCCGCTCATTCCTGGTAGGCTCGGCGTGGCGGCTTTGGCTCAAGAGGCTGGCTGACCTGGTGCTGACGCGATTATACTCCAAGTGCTTTAAAAAAGACGTGCACAATTTAATTAACTCGAATAACACTTAAAATCATGCACCTGTTTTTGTTTGTTGAATTAACGGATCCACTGAAAATATGTTTATGTACAATCATGGACACAACAAATTCTATCAGAGAATGTGTACCTTGTATTTTTGTTAATCAATGACCTAAATTAATAATATTTAAGTTTTTAATTTTTGTTTATATACGATAACATTTTATGTGTACGATACGATATCAATATTGTGTAGATAAATTGGTAAATTTTCGAAGTAACAAGCTTTGTAAACTTACTCGTGTATTCTTTCATCAGATGTTTTTCGCTAGAATTTTTAAATATATGCATTGTTGGCGTAGGAACTGGGGTGGTGTGCGTGCGAGGTTGTGGGTCAACTGGCGCGGCTGGAGTCTCTGGAGCTGGGCGAGTGCTCCTTTGGCGGTAGCTTTGCGGCGGCGCTGGCGCGGCTGACACGGCTGCGGCGCCTGCGTCTCGAGCGTGGCGTACCGCACGCGCACGCGCCCGCATTGCTACGCGCGCTGGCGGACCTGCCCGCGCTTACTACGCTCGAGCTTGTCAATTTCGACGTCAAGGTATTCCACCTGGGCGAGTGCATGTGCCAGAATAATAAATACACCGCTGCCTATATGCCTATATAGGCTGACTTACTTTTTTGGCTGACTGATATTTTTCTTCTCTTGTATAGGTAAAACATTGTAGTTGGTATAGAAAAAATAACTGCAAAGGGTTAGAAAATCTCATATTATGGTCACGGTAGTCACTTATTCTCTGATTAATGAGTGCCGTGGTCTCTGTGTTGTGCGGTCCCGGCGCGTCACAGTTGATGATGCGCCTACACTTTTATCAATGGTCTTAAGCGACATTGCTAATATTATTAATATCAAGAGCGAGTAATCTAGATCTAGATATCTTTAACACTAGTTGTGTCTGTAAGAAAAATAATGAGTCGCTCATTCTTTAACGAACAATTGAATTGTCCTTGAACTCTGCTTTAACTTTGAATGTGTAACACACAAGCCATAGTGTTAGCGGTCACACTGGATGTATACGGTTTATGTGTAGTTTGTTTCTTGTTTCTACCAGTGGGAAACTTATACAAGCTCGCTGACTCTTTACTGTTTTTATATTACTGTAATGTACTAGCTTTTGTACACCAAAATATGAAATAAATAAATAAATTATACTTGTTAAAAAAAAGTAATTTTAAATGTTGTGATAAAAGTGACGGGCTGACTGAGCCTGTATAATATGAGTCGATGTCACGCTATAAGGTAACATGCCCTTGCATGTCTTTCACGTCTAATTTCCTTCTCTGTACTCACGACTATGTAAGCTTATTACGTTTAGTTATATTCGTGGTAACCATTTTAAGAATCTATAATACTGCTAAATAAACATATCTTATTATTAAATCCTTTATAGTTCTGTATTATTACTGTCACATAAGTTAATATAGTATAATTGCAGGTGGGATTCGACGACGCGCTCGCCGAGTGTAAGAACATACAGCGACTGCTCATCATACCGACGTATGTGTCGCAGTCGGCCACGACCAACAAACAGGTGGGCGTGTCTTCTTCTTCTCTCTTCTTAATTTTACGTAAACTCTGTTAATTTTATATAAGTGGATTTCGTTGACGATCGACTGGCGTAGTGGTATAGCTTTGGCAAGCCGTACTTGTCGCGCCAGCGTTCTCGCATTCAAATCCCGTCCAGGACATTATTTTTCCGCATACGCTAACTGTGTGAGTGCACGCAGGTGTTGTCGGGTGTGCTGCGGCTGAAGGAGTCGCTTACGCACCTGATGTGGGGCGTGACCATTGAATTGCTGCGCGTCACTGAGTTGTTCATTGACCAGTGCGAGGCGGGCGCCGACGAACCCAAGCGCCGCGACGTGGGCGAGTGCATCCCCGTGCTCAAGCCTGTCCCCGGCTGCCGCCTACCCGACGACCATCGCACAGTCATTGGACCGCCCCAGGTACAGAATTCGTCTGCTCCACCGCCTCAGGTACACACACCGTCATCGGTCCGTCTCAATAGTAAAACTATAATCATATTACACACACGCAACTTAACAGTAAAACCAGCCGGTTTAGAATGAAGAGAGGTGAGAACCCAACAAATCACAGATTAAATAATAACATCACAGTGATATCAGGTCTGATGCTAATAATTTGTTCAGGTGGAGATTCTCCCGATACCAACCCTGCAGCGACTGCTGTCAGCCCAGCTGCCGCACACCAAGTTGAAGCTGCTGCGTATCCCCTTCCACGCCACCTGGCGCCAGTCGCTGGCGGACTTCCAGTAGCCCCGCCTTTACTTCTGTGCGTGCACGTGTGGGTACACCCCTGTACGGCGACAGACCTTGTGTATACACCCCAATAATTACCGAGTTTGAAATACACACTATATACCGTATCAAATCTTGGTGCAAATGACTTATTAACACATAAGATCGGCGTATCCGATAGTAGGCTAAAACAGATATTCTAAATTGTATTATAATTATAGTTATTCACTTCAAAGTTTGAAGAGATATTTTTTAAAAGGCAAATCGCAAAAGCGGGATTTTATTATTTAATGTTAGTGTACTTGGGAGGCGTCGAACCTTTTTGGGCTTTACAGTGTCAGCTGGCTTGTTCAGAAATCGTAAATATATTAAATATATTAAAATTAAAACTTTGTATTTTTTCTACAATGTTGGTCTTTTATCACAGAGAGCAGCGACCTTTGTGGCCCGTAAAGCGAGCCAAAGTGTTTAAAAATTACCGAAAAGATTGTTCATATGTTAATTTAATGTGTAAGAATTTTTGGAAATAATGATGTATACATAAATATAGGAATAGTATAATTATGTTTACTTTTTATACACAGAATATGTTATATAGTAAATAATATTATTTTGTGATTATTTTACCAGTTAATAGATAATGTACGTTGAGTTTCACGATGTGGCGGAACATTATATGAAGTGATAATTAGTAAAGCTTTTACCACTAATATACACATGTATCATGTGAAACTACCTATAAGGTTGTCTGTTTGTCTTATTTAACAAAATCTGCGACGGCATTGTTGTAAATATCTTATCAATAGTCTAGGAGTTGTTCTATGCCTTGTAGAGCTATGGTCACCCTAGTGTCCAATTCCCAGGATGCGGTCTAGGTGTCACAAACTTATTTATGCGGAGCCCGTGATTGGACCAGTTAAATTAGTGGCAATATTTTAAATAAAATATCATGCGAATAGGCCCTTAAAAGTAATATAATGTATAACTTATTTGTTATACTGGGAAAATATATATACAACCAACAATTTTCCAAATTTTCTTACATCGCTAACAGGAGATTGAGCTTGATTTGTTTCCACAAAATACAGATAGAATTATATCTCGTATTAGTGTAGTATTCCTTTAGAACTCGAGGGTGTTAGAGTAAAAGAGTAGCGGATAAAATTTATTTTTACTAATTTCAATGACTATGAGATACATATTATATCAGCTAATGATAAATATATTAGGTCGAGGTAGGTCTGTAAATAGTATGTTAGTTATGTCAGTGCCTGTTGTCGTAATGTTTAGGCACAGTTGTGTATTTACATTGCTATTAAAGATATTGACACACAATGGGAGTCTCCTTTACCTTACCTACAGGAGCACAGTACCGCACCGGCATGAAACTATAGCGTTCACCGATATTGGGCGGAAGTATGAAATACGGTGAACGGGACGCCGCGCGCCGGAGGGGGGCGTACCAGGGGGCACCACCACCAAAGCACCAGGGGCCTCCCACAGCACTGGTGATAATGCCGAGGCGCATAGCCGTGGCTCTCACCAGGATAGCTAACGGCGTTCTCCGCACGTCTCACTTTCCGGATATCTGGCAGGAAGGGAGAATCGTCGTCCTCCCAAAGCCGGGCAAGTCTCGGAAGCTACCGGCCGACCACGCTACTGTCGTATGCCAAGTTGTTCGAATAGCTGGCGCCGGTGTTCCACCACATGGCCATGGAGATGAACAAGGGAACAAGGGGAGACATTCGGTCGGAGTCTTTCGATATGGAGAAGGCCTTCGATAAGGTGTGGCACCTGGGCCTCTTTGTCAAGTTGGTGGACACCGGCGTCTCGGCTCTACGGCTCTCGTGCGACTAGTGGCGTCGTTCTAGGAAGGTAGAACCGTCCGGGTAGCGGTGGAGGGACGTCATTCCTCCCTGCGGGCCATACGTGCTGGAGTTCCGCAGGGCAGTTGCCTGTCCCCTTGTCTCTACGCGATATTCCGACGGTCAACAACCCCTCGGGAGAGGGCGAAACGGAAGTCATTAGAAGTATTCTGTTGCAGAAAACAAAAACAATACTTCGCTTAAATCCCTATCGATTTTGTTCAAACGGATTTTATTTTGAAATATCGAATCCCGAGATCGGTATCGAGAGAAAGAGAGGATACTTTGGACTCTAATATCTCCTAAATTATTATCTTCATCAATTTTTTTTCTAGAAGTCTCCACACCATTAAGAAAATTCAATGACACTTGTTCGTTATGCATCATTCACTTCCAAATTTCAAACATGTTGCCATAATATTTGAGTATACCGTCTGTGACATACGGACGGACGGACAGACCGACAAAACGAAACTATAAGGGTTCCTTCCTTTTTTGCCATTTCGCTACATAGCCCTAAAATCATAACCATAACAACTTGAAATGATTATAAGAAAACACTAAAGTGCAAACTTTTTATATAATTTATTAAATAAAAATATATAGTGATAATGACAAAATCTAACATGTTATCATTCTCTCATACGTAATGAACATAAATGTAATTTAAATGATTCTTACAAATATACTGTCAAATGTTTCTTAGCTTGGATTTTGGCTCCTTTATTTTAGACAAAATCACTGTTGTCAGTGACTGTGTGTGACATTTGAAAAAAAAAAAGCACTTGACACTTGTAATATACTTTTATCAGCATAGTAGTTATTATTTGATAAGTTATTGTATGTTTAACTTACATTATTAGTTAAATTATTAACATTAACATTATATATAGTAATTTTACATATAGATATTTTGTAGACACTAGTGTAAAGTCATGATCGAAAAATATGTTAGTATTTACTGTACAGGAAGTATACCATATAATCTCATTTGACACATATATTTGCTTTTTATATATTAGAAAAAGAAGAATATATTACAAATAGAAAAGAATTCTTTATCATGAAAAAAAACTACCATCCTAGCTTCAGTATTTTTCAACTATCTACGCTAGAGGACAATTCACACGGTTTAAATTAGGAATTGTGTTTGTTTGTTGCGAAATGTATATTGTTTCCGTGCGTGCACTAACATATGGTGTGACAGAGGACAGCACTAGTATGGTGTCTCAGAGGACAGCACTAGTGCGCGGTGATACAGAGGGCAGCGCTTGTGCGCATGATACAGGAGCGGCACTAGTGCGCGGTGACATGAGCATCACTAGTTGGTGGTGGCGTCAGGGTGTCGCTCGAGCAGCATGGCGACGCCCTGGCCCCCGGCGGCGCAGGCGCTGATGAGACCGATCTGGCCGTCTTCGCGCACGAGCCGGTGCGCCGTGTGCATCGCCAGCCGCACCTGAACACAATGAGATCGTTACAAAGATACCTCACTATAAGACAGGGGATGCATTTAGGATACGTCACTTTATCATTAGGGATGCTTAATGTACTGGTCTAACGGCGAAACAGCAGACCTGTATATCATGAACATTTCTAGGTTCGGTCGCCTTGGCTAGGGATGCAGTGGATCTCCACCATGGTACAAGCATTGTCGTGGCGGTGGGGCTCAGTAGCCTGGGGTAAGCCAATTGAACCGAGTGGAATGCTCTTTGTACCCCTCTTATAAGAAGAGGTGACAAGAGAGTGACAGGAGGAGGCGCTTTTGCTCACGGGCTATGGGCGAGGCTGGGAACCTCACCCCATTGCACTGTCCCAAAGTCCTTAACTATCCGTAGAGGTGCCCTGTTCCGGGCATCTCACCAAAGGCGGCACTGATGGCACTCGCGGTGATTTTTGTGGGTGTTCGGGACTGTATAGTGCCGCGAGCCCCACGCCACTGGCCCCAGGGCCGTTGAAGGCGTGTAAATGTATTTCCCCGCGTCAAAAAAGTGGGATGCAGTGTATGCTGATATATCGGAACTTGACAGCTTTAATGTTATGTAATTTTGATATATTCTTAAGTGTAAACAAATCTTACTCATTCTAAAATACTTAAACAAATTTCATACTTCCGCATTATTGTCGTGCCTGCCAATGAAGTACCACTCAGAGATGGCACGAAACGGCGACGGTGTCATGTGAGCGAGAGGAATCCCGGTCGTCGACCTAATTTGTCTGTAATGCAGCATGTTCCATGCCGCACGCACATTATCAAAAGCTTGTTATATATAAATTGTGTTTGTGTGATAATTCTGAATGTTCAGGAGGCAACGTAGTAGTAAGGTGTAGAGCTGGCGGTTTGTGGCGCTCTGTTCCGTTAGAGAACAGTGTGGAGATGTGCACGTACGTATGTCATAAGTTAATATAATAGATCTTACGCCGGTGGCCGCGAACGGATGGCCAATGGACAGCGAGCCGCCCCACTTGTTCCACTTGTTGAGGTCCGGAGCTCCGACCTGCAGACACGTCATTTTTACTGTCTGTCTACTTCTATAGCTTCTATGTTATTCTATTACACAAGTTACAACATTGCCAAGTCTCATCAAAATATTATAAATATTTGCAATAGTTTAGGTGCGATTGTGTAATAAACATCTAAACTTCTGCATATATAATATTAATAAGATATGATAATATTAATGATGATATTAATGATAATATTAATAAGACACGATGGTGACGGGCTAGTGATAGAAAGCAGGCGGTGTGTACCTTGCCCTGCCTGCCGAGGTAAGTCGTGCCGAACCAGTCCGAGTCCAGAGCCTTGAGGTTAGCGAGGATTTGTCCCTATGAAAAAAAACATTACAATTAACGTACTTTCACGTAGTACAAAAGTAAATTTGCTTCACTTTGTCAACACAACAGCGAACTTAACGACCGACACATAATTACAACATAAAAAATGTTATTGATTATTTATTTTTGCTTTTAATAGACTTTTTGACAGCGTGGAAAGTAAAATCTTATTGTTAGTCATTTTTAATAGCTTTAAAAAGAATGGTTTTACAATGCCGTAAAATAAATCACAATAATGTTGGTTTTGTCCAAACAGTTATAAATAAAAATATTATTTTTTATACTTCGGTTACGTGACACGAACGCTTCGGGTGGGTTGACACTGCAATGACGTAACACATATGTTATGAGTGTAATATATTTGGCACACGGAAAAGCGATGCTGTATACAATACTATATATTATATAGTACATTTCCACCGCGCAGTTTTTAATAGTATAGGGATGGATGCAAACGAGAATCGGAGCCTTTTTACGTACATAAATACTATACCGATGCGTTGGCCTCTCCCCCCCAATGGGCCACCGGCTACTCACAAACTGCACTAATCGGGACACTGAATTGATGTCACTTTACGGCGGTATCAAGTGAGCGAGAGCTATCTCCCCGGTCGTGCCAGCCCAACTCCGTTGCATATGAGGATACAGTGTCATGCACCATGCATGGCACTACCTTCACCTATGCAGCATGGCACTACCTCTTCCTAAAATGTGCGTGTTACCATAAGGTAGTGTGTGTCGCCCTGAGCATGTAGTCACTAAATTGTGAATATTTAAATAACACTTCTAAGCTAGTGACAAATAAATAATCCGAAATGGATTTTAAAATGAATAATCGTCTAGATTTGTTTCAGGTGTCCAATGGCCCAATTTATAGCTACATGGTATATGTACCTGGATCTTCCTGTGAAACGTGTCCGTTTATGTTCAAGCGCAGCTGGCATCAGAGCCGCTGAATGGTCCATTTTGCTCCCGTATTGTTACTGTAGCCTGGTGCTGTTATGTAAGCATGAAGCACTGCTGATTCGTTTCATATTATTATACAGTTATACTATTGTAGTATAGCCACTCCCCGTTGCCTCGGGCCCGGGGCGCGTGTTACACCATCACCTGAACAGAGGTGTACTAAGTTAAAACTAGTGACAGCGACTCACGGCGAAGGCCTCGTGTATCTCCCAGGTGTCGATGTCGCCGACTTTCAGGCCCGCCTTCTCCAGGATCTTGGGGATGCCGTACGCCGGGCCCAGCAGCAGCTGGTCCACGGGGTCCTGTCACACGAAACGTGTTACACCACATGTATGTCTACTACCTGCTTAATGTTCTACTCGCATATGATTTGTAATATACGTTTTCAGGCACAAATAACTTTGGTAAGAATCATAGTTATTTTCACAAAGACGCGTACTTTTTGGCCGAAAATTAGACATCTGTTTGTTTAAGTCAGTAATTTAAATATTGCTAAATTTACACTACTATAATATAATTAGAAAATAAATATTATGAATTATATATTTCTTCGTGTTGTGTTCTGTTACCTGAGCTACATAAGTGAAGTCGCGCAAGTAGGCCTTGGGC
Source organism: Eumaeus atala (assembly GCA_017140195.1). Taxonomy (NCBI): domain Eukaryota; kingdom Metazoa; phylum Arthropoda; class Insecta; order Lepidoptera; family Lycaenidae; genus Eumaeus; species Eumaeus atala. The sequence goes on from JAFELO010002085.1 coordinate 25,089, forward strand.
TTCAGACCGAGCTCTTTGGCCTTAGCCTCGGACATGATCAAACACGCTGAAGCACCATCGGTCTGAAAAAGAAAAATACAAATAATTAAGAATAAAGTAATAATTAATGACAAGGTAGTTCTTGAACAGTACCTTTTACAACAATTTCAAGCATGACAAATTAACGTATTAATTAAGGAAATGATCGTAATTTTTTAACATACTTGTGTCTTCATATGAACGCCTCACGGTGTACGTACGTACGCCTCTCCGAGCAAAATGGCGTGTAGAGATAAGCTCACTTTGTATACTAAATGCATTCGACCGATCATGTCGTATTTCAGTGCAGCATCCGCGCACATAATAATTGAACGTTTGCAGAAATTGTAAAATAGATTCTTACGCATGGCTACCGAATGTCCCTGGTATGTGCGAAACATCGATAACTAACTAATAACTACTACTACTAATAACTTCCAGTTACCGTCGGCCGAAGCACGTATTGCATGACGCCGATGACGCGATCGCGTTCGCAGTAGCCCCCCGGGGTAAAAAGCCAACAAGGCCAGCTAACGGATATCAGTTTTTAGTCGGTAGTAGCTATCGCTTAACGACACATATAGTAACACAGCCATAACAGATGATCGTGGGAATGACCAACTCACACGCCGCTTACGAATAAGAACCCGGGCTCGGGATCCGTAAGTTAAGCTTAGATTGTCTTAGAATAAATCTAAAATAAATCAATCTTTAAAGAACTCTAATTATAACAAGTAGGTCTCTGCGAAAAAAAACTGTTTATCAAACTGCATAGGGCCAGCTACAGAGAATTTATGGGTTCTTGTCTGTCTAAATTTGAGAAATATCTAATAGTGGGGAATTTACAGGACTTATATACTATGTAAAGCGGGACAAGGGCTCACAAGAGAAGCCTGGGTGGAAGTAAGGGTGAGATGTAAGATGGTATTCACGAGAAAGGAGGCGTTAGCGGCGGTAACGGTGAGATGTAAGAGTGTACTCACGAGGAAGGACGCGTTAGCAGCGGTGATGGTGAGATGTAAGAAGGTACTCACGCGGAAGGATGCGTTAGCGGCGGTGGCGGTGAGATGTAAGAGTGTACTCACGAGGAAGGACGCGTTAGCGGCGGTGACGGTGAGATGTAAGAGGTGTACCCACGAGGAAGAACGCGTTAGCGGCGGTGACGGTGAGATGTAAGAGGGTACTCACGAGGAAGGACGCGTTGGCGGCGGTGACGGTGCCGTGCGGCTTGATGAAGGCGGGGCGCAGTTTGGCGAGTTGCTCGGGCGCCGACACACGGATGCCGTTGTCCTTGTCCACAACGCCGTCCTTGCCCTCCACTGGAAAGAGGAAACCCGATTGGTCAGTGGAGTACCTCGTTGTGTATTCTTCCCGGAAATAATAATAGGTCAAGAACGATCATATGCTAAGTATAGCTCACGTACCAATTTCCTCATATTACGAAAATCCACTTTTTACAAAAATTGCGATTGCGAAACAAGAAACTGTCATCAGGTAATACAGTGCGCATATATATGAGAAAAATTGTAAAAAGAATGAGATTATAGAATTCAATGAAAACTTCAAACGAAACGAAAAATTTGTTTGAACAGAATCGATTTGGTAGTTTGAAAGGTATGTGATTACTTCGGTTTCTCCTACGGAAGCCTTCCTAGGCGAGACCGACTTGCTTTTGTCGAATTTTTATATCAATAGATTAATTGTTAATTGCGTTCAAAAACGACCAGCAGCAACTAAAGGCAAACTAACTAAAAAAAAAAAAACAAAAATGGCAGTTAACACTAACATGTAAAAAATTCTGTTGTACTAGTTGAATACCCTTGTACCCTGGTTGTACTCACCCTTGACAGGTATGAGGTCGGTGAAGTAGCCCTTCTGCTGCGCCTCCTGCGCCAGCGTGTGCGAGCGCAGTGCGTACTCGTCCTGCTCCTGGCGAGAGGCGCCAAAGGCGGCCGCGAGCCGATCCGCGGAGTGGCCCATGGTCTCACCGGACGAGAACTCCGCCACAGCGGGTAGCTGCGGTCAAAATAATATTTACTACACATTAATTACATTAGCCATAGGTGATCAGCATGTACGTTATTATATACATGTATATACATGTCGTAGTCGTCTTGCACAAATCGCCGTATAACATTATGGCTAGCCACTTTCAAAAACAGGCCCGTTTTGTTTTGTGGTGGGCTAACGACTAGCCGGATCGTCATTGCGAGACGTTCTTCAATATGCCGGCTGAAGTTTAGCCTCATTAAATCTCTTGGTTTTAGGCAGTGATAATGATCTATACAAGTATGAAGTCAGGCCAAGTGTGTTGATTGCAAATAAAAAAAAAAACCCTAACTATAAAGGCTTAGTCGGGAGCCACGCTCCCACCTAAACTTTCGCACCTATCTGGGCATAGTCTTTTATATTCTACAACCGACGCCGTCGTTGTTGTCAAGTCAAGCAACGCCACGATTGTTAAAGGTAGGAACTAAAACGTGTTAAAAAGGCGGATAATTATCCACTTTATTTCAATAAGTCTAGCTTTATTGAATATCCTATCACGCCGAACTCTTTCTGACGCAATTTCACTCAGCCATATCGTTATGTAATCGTTGGCCCGCCACAAAATAAGACGGCCCCGTTTTTGGAAATGGCTAGCCGTAATGAAATACAGCGATTTAGACAACCTGACTGCGACATATACACAGAGATATTAATAACAGCTGCCCATTCAACTGTTCACACGATAATTATTATTTTAATATAATGCACAAAACGAAACCTCTGGTGCAAAGAAGTCTGGTCTAATGGAGGCGATGAGCGAGAGGCGCTGCGCCGGCGACTTGGCGCGGTTGAGGCGCAGCATCAGCGCTCGCATCTTGCGCGAGTGGCGGATGGGCACGTCCGACATGAACTCCACGCCCCCTGCCACGATCACGTCGTACGCGCCCGCTGCTATCATGCCGATACCTGTGATATAAGACAACACAAATTGTATACAACAACAGATATTCAAGTCATCTTTCTTTAAAAAAATCTCAAGCATCAACTGGACTACTACCAGTGTACAATGTGAAATAGGTTCACTAACAGCTTATATAAAGGGTACACCAGGTAATCAACATTTTTAATAATAATAAAATGCTTTACTATTTTTTTGATTTTAAACTTATGACAGATAGTGGTGGAGTGCTAATAGTCCAATACAGCTTCCTTGAATTGTTATGAATATATGCTTATGCTTGTTAGGTGTCCTTTTTATGTATATAATATATGTTTGTTAGGTGATGAGACTAGTTCTTTAACTATTAATGACCCGCCCCATGATGATGCAATGGCAGGATCACATTGCGATACATAAAGGATCATGACTGGGGCAAAAAGAAGGAATCTCAGAATCTCATTCACATTTTTATACTAGTAATATTTTTTTTTAACCAATAAGACTAAGAAGAAAATTACATGAAGCAGTAAATGTTTTAAAATGTTATTTAATTTAAGACAGGCAAGTTGAATGGCACAACAGTTTTATTCATTTTGTCCATACTGTGATGATTAAAAGGTCCTCTAATGTTTGTAACATATTGACCAGTAAATGTAGACTGCACTCACCAGTAGTGATAGCCTGATTGGATGAGATACAGGCCATGGTGACAGTGTGAGCCGGTGTGTGCTCACTGAAACCTGCCGCCAATGCAGCTTCCCTACCAATGTTCGATGTTTTCACTTCTTGGATGACAGTGCCATACACAATGTAGTCTATCACTTCTTTGGAAACTCCAGTTTTTTGTAAAAGGCCCCTGTACACAAAAATACAAATTTTATTATTGTTAACAATCTGCAACATGTCACTAACATCATTATTATTCTCCTACTCTGGCCTGCAATTTTGACAGGTTTATTCTTTCATTCCTTTACTATTTGTTGTCTTTGCAGTCAAACCTGTCACACTAAAGATATCTTGCATAATAAATCCATTTTTCTAAGGCCTACCTCTCCTGGGCTAACTTTTGTCAAATGACATACATCCCATCATCATAAGGCCATGCCAATGTCACTCTGATTACAATATGGGTCTTGGTATTAATTTTGACATGTATATTGAATGCTGCTTAATTCAGTGCTAAATTGGTATTGGGGGTGAACTAAAAGAGACAAAGAAAGGGACATATTCATAAAAAACACTACAAAACTGGAGATTGACATACAAGAAGCAAAGTTTGAAATTGCTAGGGGCCGGCCACTTTTTGAGACACAAAACAAAAGTGCGCAATAGATGTAACAACATGGCCAACAAGAGCACACGCTAAAAGAAAGAAATAAAGACCATATTGAAGATGGAGCGATCTGGCGAAAGTGTGGGACACCTTTGGACCCATAACACACGGTATAGACAATAGTGGAAATAGTTGGGGGAGACCTACTTATGAGTTGACGGGAAGTGCTGACGAACAATTATTATTAATTTAGATATATTTATGTGTACATGTGTAAGCATAGGTAAATAAATAATAAAACAAAAAGTTGCATTACATGTAAATGAATATAAAAAAGTGCTTTTTTGTCAATAACAATTATTTATTTATTAGTATAAGAACATGCCCGAAGAAACCTGACAGTTGCCTAACTCAACTTTCATTTAATTTAAATAATACGAAGGAACAAGAGAACAGTATATAATCAAAACACAGTTTTTGTATTTAACAGGGTTATAGACAATTATGAGAAGTCAATATTAGTAGATCAGTGTGTATGGAAAACTTGTCAATGAAACCAATTAATGTCATACGAAATATACCTTAATATTTTGATAGTAAAAAACCGCACAACAAGCTACAGCAAAGCAATACTTTTAAGGCACAATTGTATGATCAAAAGATACTTCGCTTTATTTAGTTGATGGAATGTACTTTATATTATATATGTCTGTAACACAACACTACCTCCTACTAAACTCATTTATGTATACTTACAACAAGGAATGCCTAGCCAGCTCATGAGGCATCATCTTGGCATAATCAGTAAACGACACCAAGAATGGTGTTCTAACTCCATCAACGAGTACCACATTTTTCCCTGTGCGATCAGGAAGACTTTTCTTTTGATGTAAAGTTGCTCCGATGCTCAGTGCTCTTCTGGCTGAATCTGAAAAACACTTGATTAAGCTGTAGAAATCTGATGACAACTAATTCTCTCAGAGGACAATTTACTAAAAAAAAAAAATATTTTTTTTAGTATGCTCTATGTCTAAAAGAACTAGAACTCTGTTATACACTGTGTATACCGATACAGAGTATATGGCAGAGTTCCCCTTTTTAATTGTATTTAATAGGAATGGAATTATTATTTTCTAGTTTCGAGAAAATTAAACATTGGCAATGATAAACAAGGCAAGTATTTAAAATACATTATATTTTGTAAGCTACAAACGTATGAATGTTGAAAACATAAATATGGGTTCAAAGTTTATTTCATAATAGATGTGCTCAAATTGAGGTTTTATCTAATGCCAATGATCTGTAACTTTTATGGGTATAAATTACAAATTTTACTAAAGGTTTATTTAAAAAAATTTAGAGAAATCATATAAATTTTACCAAATTTCACAGTGGAGCTGGGTCGTGTTACTTTTAGTAACGATTTTGCAACCTGAGATGCCATTTTAAACGAATTATTATTGGTGATCACTAAAGACTTTTCTAGTAATAGAACGAAATATATATCCGAATATAGAGTATTAAAATATATATTCAGAAAGTAAATTGTAACAGAAATGTAAAGTTGGACTCTGACCTGTCAATTGACAGATACTTTCAAGTTGCAGAAAGTTGATTATAATTTGACATTTTTTAACGTAACATTGACTGCTATTCGTTCAAAAATTCTATCCTGTTATGACTTGTATGAATTTTATAACTATTTAATGATCGGAGATTTTATTTAAGATAATGGTAAATTAACCCCAGGTTGTTTATTAAACTAAAATATCCATAACAATTCTTCTATTTTAAAATGTTTTTACTTAAATTCATAGGAATAAAAGAGGGTAATTTTAAATCTATTTTACTACAAGTTCTCCATTCTCACAGCATTTTACACACCACACCGTGAACACGTTAGTAGATGATAGGCCAATTTTAAATGATTTACTTTATTTAACGAATATTTAATTAACACAAAATGAGTCGTCGGAGGCAAGTATTATATTTTTATTCTATTATCTACAATATTAGACAAATTTTAACATATGTATACTAGTACTTTCCTTTTAATTTAAACTTGTATATTTTTGAGCCTTAGATAGTTTTAGATATGAATATGTTGTTAAATGTTTCATTTGTGTAATTAACAATATATTTATATTATTTTCCCCACTTATTTCATATTTAGTGAAAACGTGTTTAACTTTTAGTGGGTAGATAAAAGTTTACGACTAATATTACAGTATTTAGGTAGTTGAAGACAATAAACCGTAATAAACATCTTTTGTTTCTGCCCTGTAATATCGAAAGCATTGTAACATCAAGTATATTCTATTTTTTGATCAATCGTAAATCGATGGAAAGACCTCATTTCTAAGGATATTATAGCGGATTCGTGTACCATAGCTCAATAGTTGCAGAATTTACGATTCTTCCTTAACTAAAAAAATGTACTTCCATATTTTCAATTTTGACTCAAGCTCAATTTAAACCCCGTGTAGCTTTATTAAAAATGTGTGGACCTTACCTACCACCTATCTGTACGCGTACCTGTGTTATAAATTACGGGGTGTGTAATCTTTTATTTATTTTCAGAATAAAAATTGAATTAATAGTACTATATTTGGCGACATGCACTGCACAGTTTGTGGATGAGATGCAAAAGCTAGAGCCCGCATGTTATGAGGAGGGCGCTTTCTTCTGCCTCGGCGGCGGCTGTGTGCCCTCCGAAAAGTACTGTGATGACATGTACGACTGTCAGGACGGCAGCGACGAAAATTTTTGTTGTAAGTGGAATTTTTATTACAAAAATTTACGAACATTAGCTGTATCTAGAACCGCCTCCATTGGAATATTCTTACAAAAAGCAGAACCGTCTTTTGTTATGCTTCCGTAACCCGATAAAAAAGACGGTATACTTCTGTGTACACTTTGTAAAATAACAACCTTCTGGTTGGACGGACGGATGGATTGACGGACAATCCTTATTATTTTGTCATTCGTCTGTGTATCCGTCCGAATTTTGGAAATTTGTTGTTTGCAATTAACGGCGCCAAGGTGATAAATGTTAGTTTTTTATTTATTTTATTTAAATGTAATAAATATTAGTTTACATAATATGATCTTAAACATTAAAATTACTAAGGGCACTCATGTACATACACATGTATATGGACGTGTGACCGAGGCATGGAAAAAATATTCGAGAAAGCATAGTCGTGTGGGGCTTTAATGGATAGGTAGCACCGGCAAGAGGGGGGGGGGGGCGGAGCTACGTACACTCGTAGCACAGCAGTGTGGCGCTACGAGCCGGTGCTGCGCTACGAACTGTACCCTGCAGGTCATTGCTATTTGGTAGCTCATCATCGGCATTTCGTGCGACCTACGTAGGTATCATCTGACAGACTGTGTCAGGCAGATAATGTTTTTCAAGTGCATGTATGTAGATCATGTTCCTTTCTAAACCCTGAACAGCTTGACGGATTATAAGATATGGGACGTCGTTGGATTCGTCTTGATAAATTAAAAATTATCCGATGGAATAGTCCATAGGTTTTTTAAAAATATGTATGACTATCATTAATGTCGTTTGTATGTAGCGAGCCACCTGCCGGACGCGCTGTACTGCAACCAGACGCACCAGTTCCTGTGCGGCGATGGGCGGCGCTGCGTGCCGGCCACGTGGGTGTGCAACACCGAGGTGGACTGCGACGACGCCAGCGATGAGCTCAACTGCACCGCGCTGCACGCCAGCGACAATGTGAGCTGTTTGTTTTTACTTTATAGCCGTGCCACAAACACAGGTGCTATTTAAATAATAAGTCTTTGACGAGGCCGAGCGTGTTGAGTTCGGGGCCACTAAGGGGGTACAATGATTATTTACATTCAAAATACAATGACTATATTTTGCATATATCAATCAATATATAATACTTATTCTTGGCAAGCTGATGTGAAATATATTTCACGTAGGGACAGATAGTTTTTGGTGACGTCGTCTTATAATAAGTATAGAGGAGCGGGGCGGGACAAAAGAGCACTTGGAGCCATCTGGAGACTACCGGCTACCAGTATATACCGGCATTGCTCTCGTTCACCTCGTTATTAGTTGTAGGTACTGCCATGGTGCTTTACAGCCGAACTGAACCAGCACCAACTCTTGCGCACCGGATACCGGCGCAAAGAATCAGCCATGCTGTCACCTTTAGTGCGGTTTGGGAGTTTTCTCATTGGAGGGGAGGAGATAAGGAGGGCCACGCGTCTCGTGACAGCGAGACATCACTTGGCATCGGTATTATGTGAGCGAGAAGTATCGCTCCGGTTGTAAAAAAAGCAAATTAGTGACGTCATGTGCGATTTGAGTATGTCTCTTACTCCCACTAGCGGACTGTAGAGCGCAATGGTGCAGTAATCTAAGATAAATCTATACGAGGGAGGAGTTCCTGGCAGGCCTCCTTCTGTCGTTATTACTCTGACTTTAGCGGTGGTCAAGGACAATCGTTACCCCTGTTAGTGCAAGGCCGTGGGAAGTGACCTTTTCGCCTGCGTAGCTTCAGTCCCAGATGCGCGCTGTCCTTACGTACCCCACATCAAATGACTGCTTGCCGTTATTTTATTGCAGTCGACCTGTAAAGGATTCCTCTGTGACGGTACTCGGTGCATATCTGCGCTGTGGATGTGCGACGGCAAGTACGACTGCGCCGACAAGTCCGACGAAGATGTTAACGAGACATGTCGTAAGTTCAGTACACTGCAGAGATTACCGGCTGGGTCAGTTGGTAGCGTGGAGGTTAGTCCGCGTGTTACACCAGAGGTTCGGATCCCGTCTAGGACATGGATGTTTATATATTATGTATTATATAATAAAAATCTTAAATATATTTCCGTTGTCCAGTACCTTCAACACAAGTCCTTACGGCACTTACCACAGGACTAGGCTAACGTGGTGTGATATGTCCACAGATATTATATATTCATACGTAGGGTTAGCTCGTTACAGAGGCAGTCATGAGTAGGGCCGGCAGTAGTAAAATCTTAAAACTGTAGTAGTGTCTACTAGAGTATTACTCACACGTGACGATGATGTAAGTTCAATATCTTTTGGTCACCCAAAAAATCTCAGCACTTTTTGGGAAGTGTAAGCTTCTAATTAAATTCACTCGATAGTGAAATTGTCCATGGAGTATGGCTGTACAGATATTTTGGAAATTGCAATCCCTTCAAAGAATTAGCAAGCATCGCAAAATGATAGTCATAGTCAGTTGCAATAAACTCGTGTTTACATGAAATCAATATTAAACACTTCTTTCAATAGATTCTGTAAAAATTCTAAATAAACTAGCTTCGGACTCAAATGGAGAGTGAAATGTGTCTTAGTTGAATTCAGATCTACGCTCTACAGTTTAGAATATGTTTGGCTTCAAATGTTCAGGTCAAGCTAAGTGTGGTCCTGGCTGGGTAAATGACACTCAATACAGAGAATCTGAGTACCGGTATGAAGTCATAGAATCCGGCACAGATATTATACTAAACATAAGTATTCTACCAGGTCACGCGCTACATGGTCGGAAGGTTAACGACGGCCAGAATTGCATCAGCTTATTCCCGCGCGACATGGGTGATATGGAGTATCAGTGCCTGGACACTTCGTTCTGCATCCCACACGAGCGAATGTGCGACGGCATCACGGATTGCAGAGACGGAAGCGACGAGGACACATTCTGCAGTGAATGTGGGTAGTGGTACTTAGAGTTAGATCTTTGCAGTCAATTTAGGCCAGCACGACATCCTGGTATCTCTCACTCACGTTATACCGTTAAGATATGTATGCTGTGCTCGTGGGATATGTTCAGGAGTTCCGGTGACACATATGAAGATGAAAGCGACTAACACATCGGCAACATCTGGTTGTGTTCTCTCTATGCAATAGTGGTGTTTACGTGTTTAACCGTAGTTTGGGATGATTCAATATAAAAGTCGAGGGCCTGAAAGCTGTTGGTGTTTATCACACAGCACGATAGACAGTCGGTAGCAGTTTTAAGTAATATAATTGTTAAGTTCCTTTACAGGCAGTGTCCAGGCGTTCAATGCACTTAAGAACTTTGGGGAAGATGTTTCTATTGTGTCTTTTTTAATTTCAGAGTTTCGTAACTCGATGAATCATTAATAAATATATACATATCGTTATTTGCTGGCTGCCAGGGCCGACCACAGGGCTTGGACTACACTCACCATACACACGTGCACCCGTGTGTGTGGAGGTCCATAAACAAAAATGATACTAAGGAAGTTTTTCACTAAACTAGTTACAAATATATTTAATTTTTTCGGTGACATTAAAAAAGAATGTTCTTAAGAACATTACTTTTAAAGCCAATTACCGAGTGACCCTATATTTATAATGTTATATAGGGCACACGATGTGCTCGAACCACACGTGCGGGGGCGAGGGCGCGTTCTGTACTCCGGGACGCGGCGGCCCCACGTGCCATTGTCCTTCGCTGCAGCAGTTCAACAGCAGCAGTGGCAGCTGCGAGAACGCCGACCAGTGCCAGCTGCTGGAGCCTGTGTGCTCGCACGCTTGCGAGCACCGCGGCGACCACTTCAGCTGCCAATGCGACGCCGGCTACTTCCCCGATTACACCAAATATTTGTGCTTCGCCCCAGGTAAATGTCCTGGTCCATAGTATATGCTCGTATCCTCCATGTCCGTACATATAAGGAAACAGCAGCAGGTGGCAGCTCTGTCTCTTGCGAGACAAGTAACTTGCATCTGACACGCTACGGGCAGACGAAGGCTAAAATTATTTTTATAACATTTCTCGCACTGTATCAGTGTGCGCATCGCGGAAATGCTACTACTACTCTATAAAGCGAGGAAGTCATTTATGCCGCATTGGCACAAAATCATTTCTAAGTAATGACACCACTCAGCTAAATACTGGAGATTCGCTAAAGATCGGTTCATTCTAGATCCAGAGCCAATACTATTCTTCAGCACCCGCAATGACATCCGCTACATCAAAGTGAAGTCCAAGGAGCAAGGGACTATCTCCAGTGAAGTTAGAAAGGTCAGAAAGGTTCTGTCTCTGATATCCTCCAGTACAGTACCGCACTTACACCCTGATAGATCTTTAGTGTAGTCTGCTTGCAGACAAGCAGACTACACTAAAGATCTAAAATCACTGATGAAACAGTGTTGTCACTGAATTTTCACTTAATGCGCCTCTTTATTGTCAATCTGCTCTTGCGTGCACCTCTTGTCTACTCGGCCATCACGGTAGCTAAATCCACAAGCCATAAGTAATGGATCACTCAAATTTTACGTCCTGTTTGGTATTTAACAACATGTTGTGTTTTTTAAGTAAAACTCTTTTTCGCATGTATTATTTGGGTAGTGAGCTGGTGCAAGAGTGACGAGAGCGTTAAGGAAACGGGCCGAACAGAAGTTGATAGGGCAACATTAGTTAGCGAAGATAGAAAGAGAGTTACGGAGGGCAGGTGAAAGAGGTGCGAGCACAGATATTCTTTCTCTCGCGCTTTCATAGCTAGTACATGAATTAAACTTAAGTTGGTACTAAGTTTTACGTGTGCCAAAGCACTCTCGTATTTTATAGCAAACATAATCGAACGGGGTAGGAGGTTGTGTTATCCTTCTGGTGACTAATAGAACCCATATACACCAGCTCAATCAGTCGTAATGCAATACATTGCCCTTCTTTTTTCCATCTACCCTATGGGCAACTGGATCGACCTACTTGCAAATACAATTAACGCGATAGCATACTATGGCCATAACTTAAGAGCGGTACTGTGTGAGCGAGTGGCACTTCGCCGGTCGTGCCAGCCCAGACTGTACACCAGCAATGACCCTACACAAATCACGTTTTCATATTCTAGGCCCACGGCGTATCGTTTGACGGGACCTATGTGTACTGGGTGGAAAGAGCTGAAGGACGTCAGTCCATCACCAGGGCGCACTTTGTCAACATCGCGGAGACCAAACAGGTACTGTACTACATCTACATTCTACTTTATAGCGGAGTGCACGACTAGGCTGGGTACCGCAAATAAGGATTTGGGCTGTTGTTGACTGATTTTGGATCATCCCATTCCAAGGGGCCTGAATATCTCCGTGGGTTTTAGTAAGGTTCTCAGAATTTGCCAAAAATCTTGTACTGTATTCAAATTCGGTAAGTTTTGTTGTTACGTTCATAGATGTCGGCTTACGACCGTCGCGAACGTAATCGAACGGCTCTCTTACAGTTTTTTTTTCGGAGGGACCTACTACTGATTGGCGACGCTTGTCCAGCCTTAACAGTTCGAACGACTACGAAAGACTTTTTTGTCTTCAGGTTTAGGGAGACAGTCTCTTACAGTTGATGAACGTACAGTATATGGGTTCAAATGACCAGTTGAAGCCTTTTGGTAACCGCTTATGACCCATAAACATCCTTAAAGCAACAGGCTATACGGATTCGTGGGCAGAGGGCAAGTTTACCCCATTTCTCAATCGGGTACTGGAAACTTATAAACCTCCACCAGATCAATTCAGCAGTAGCACTATCTAAGCAGAAGAGACGTTGAGAATGCAGTTATTTCGGCATTGCCAGTTGGCCGGTAAACGCCTGCCAAGTACGTACGTACGCCTGTAAATACGTATTTAATTGTCGCATTTGGTAAACACTGGTCACGTTAAGAATATAGCGAAGTAAGCATATAGTGACGTATATATCGCAGGTTGTGGCGGCGCTGGGCCTGTCCGCGCCGGCGGACGTGGCGGTGGATCACCTGGGCGGTAACATCTACTTCAGCGACGCAGACAGACACGCCGTGGCCGCCTGCCGCGCTGACGGCTCAGCCTGTGCCACGCTGCAGACCAACACAGTGCATCCCAGGTTCATCACTCTCAACACCAGGAAAGGGTACGCGGCATTAGAACTATTGCATTTACTTGTATAGGATAGAGTGAAATTTTGATATCGACACCTAAAACTTTTTGGTCTATTTGACACAGCGCACTATACTTGACACCTGGTACCTATTAATGTACCTAGATGGACCGTTGATATAGAATGTATTTAGCTCAGCGTGTCATAGGAATTGTCAGAACTATTGTATGATTCCGGAATTACTCTATTAGACTATAGTCTAACTCTATTAGACTATAGTCTAACTCCATTAGACTATAGTCTAAGGACTATAGTCTAGAGGAAAGCATTTGTGTCAAAGCCAAAAAGTTGCAATATTTTATGTTAACTCTCTTGATCTTATCTCTGCTACATCTACTATACCAACGTAGCTTTGTTACGTCATAAAATTGTTGCGTCAACGTACAATGCATACGCCTCAAATTATGTACCATAGGAATCTGCAAAGAATAAAACAAGCAAGCTTGTCACTTTCTAATATTCAAGGGCGCCTAACTTGCAGAGAAATGTATTGGGCGGATTGGAACGACAAACCCGTCATCTACGCGTCCAAGATGGACGGCCAGGGCTTAGACTACCTGGTGCACGACCTGGAGTCCTTCGCCACGGGGCTGGCGCTGGACGCGTCCAACGATAGGTTGTACTTCGTCGATCAGACTATCAAAGTTGTGAGGCTGTCGGACAAGAAAGTTTATGTAAGCATTAAACATTTGTAGGTGTTTTTTGGTTTAGCGGGGAAATGAATTTACACACTGCCATCGGACTTGGGTGGTGTGTGAGTCTCGTGGCTGTACCGGGTACACATTAGAAACGGGGTTTCCGTCGGCCGCCTAAGCGCAGTTGCCTCGGACCTATTAGCCACAGAGCACTTTTGGGATTGGTCCCGCATAGGGTCTGTACTCGGCCGCCTAATTGAGGTGCCTCGGATTTATCAGCAACTGAGCACCGCTGCGACTGGTCCCTCACAGGGTCTGTACTCAGCCACCTATGCGGAGGTGCCTCGGATCTGTCAGCAACTGAGCACCGCTGCGACTGGTCCCTCATAGGGTCTGTACTCTTGCAAATAATTTCTAGGTTGTCGTAACTGACAAAATTAATAAGTTTTATTAAAAATAACTCGTGTACGGGGGCAAAAAGAGATGGAATG
>JAFELO010002086.1:0-36791 GCA_017140195.1 Eumaeus atala
GGTACCTACGACCACTAGGTAGACCAAAAGAATAGCATGCACGTCATGCCCGGTATTAGCGTTGACGTAAAGTGGACGGTTACGATTGAATTATGCACCGCTGCAAATCTTGTATTAGCACTAAGCGGAAAGCTGTCACATTAATTATTCAACTCTACTCCACATAATGAAAATCAATATCGTATATGTCACACCTACCTATGTTTTTGGCCTAATTATCGCGAGGCTCTTAATCAATAATAATAAGTCGCGTTCTCGTTTCTGGTGATGATGATGATGATTTGTAAATTTTGCGCAAAATAACTTAGGTCAAGCATAAGCTTTTATTCAATTAGACGTTTCGGTGCCGTAAATGTTTCCATTATAGTTTTTTCTATTAAAGATTACGAAAATTGTCTACGGCCAGCGTGAAAAATCAATTTTTTGAACGTAGTTCTCATATGTTAAAAGGATTTTTATTTATATATTAATACGTAAAGAAAATAATTCCTTATTTAAATATTGCGTGGAATAAGGTATTTGAAAATTGGTACAGTTGTAAGTTTTGTATAGAGAAGATGTGCTAATGTTTAAATAGAATGTGCATTCGGTTTTGTTATTTTAATTAAATAACACAATACGCACACAGTGCACTTATCTAACACACAGATAATATACGGCTACTTATAATTATTCTGTGGTATGGCTTGTAGTTTTTATTTATTACAAAAAGGTTTTACTTGTATACACGATACACTGTCAAACTGTACTCGAAGTCAAATGGTTTACATTATTGCGTATACTCCAAGCCTGTCGTCTGTAAGAGGTATACGTCTGTAAATAAATGTCCACGTGAATTCCTTTCTTATTTTGCTTTGTGTCTGAATGTATTTTATTACTACAATCACAAAAAAAAAATACACGTTGAGATGGGACGTTTTAATTGGTATTCTAATCTTCCTTCCTGCCCATCATGTTCGGCTGCTTACAAGTTACAGATCTAGGCCATCTCACTTACGTCAGCAAACTGTATCTGCAGCTTTTCCGTTTCCCGCCATCAGTTCCACAAAACCAATGAATTTCACCTAGGTTCAGTAGCAGAAGTAAAAGATTTTCCGTATAACAAAAAAAATTCACGGGCTTGGCCCAAGCGCCTGTTCTCATCGCTGTTTTGCCAGGACCCAAGCAGAAATGGCCCTTTGACGATAATAACACACGTGGGACTCGCAACGAATTTAATCAGAAAAAATAGGGGGAATGGGAACATATTCCAATTTCCTTTCCCAAAACAGGATGAGACCCAACTGTTATGCACCAATGATAGACTATATCCCGGTATGTAACATAATTTTGAAATAATTTAACATGCCGTTATGACTGTAAAATTATTTGAAAGCACGGAAGTTCCACGTGATGTTCATTACCCGTAAACAGTATAAATACTGTCCACTTTGCCAAATACTACCAACACTCCAAAGCGATGAGAGATAAATAAAAACTATTTCTAAACACAGCTGCTAAAGAATCAAAAGAGAGCGAAAATATTAATTAATTTTTTATCCTAAAACATTGCTCAGCCGACGGGCCGCGGGCAGCAAATAGATCGAATCTGTCAAATGTTTTGAAAGTAAACATTCCATTTGAAACTACAATATCGACTAACTCATACGAGTTTAAGTTATTATTCTTTTAAGCGCCACCGTAACCACTGAACTGGGCTAACAATTGAGAGACGGGTTCTAACAATTTCGTCAATGACTAAATGGATAGCAGACTCTTAATTTTTTTTTTTGTATAATGGACAAAACACAAACGAAATCTTTTGGTGACTATCAACGCTCATAGATATTTCTGTGCAAACGGGATTACACTCCTTCCCGTTGTCCCCACCAATGAGCCGAACGAAATATCAAAATTCTCACTTTGTGGCAGTGTCGTGTGTCCGAGAAGTTCATCCAAAGCCATTGGTTGCAATGCTTGCTGCTTTACCATGTGCTCCAAGCGATCCAAACGAGAGGCAAAGGGTATACATCATAGGTTGACGTCGCGCTGAAATGGCTACAATTCAACACTATCATATTAAAATCCAAAAACTTAATTTCTTTCATTCTATTTAATTCTTAAGTAATGTCCCCATAAATGGCTTATATCCATTTGCATGCAACCTATCACTAAAAACTTAGTAAGTATATTTATAATTTCAACATTAAATCCAACAAATTATTCCAAAATCCAAGAAATTTAATTTAATTTTTTCCATCCCTAGTTCAGTGCCACTAAAATATGAACGACAACATAAGTAATCTTTTTAATTGTGTCTAGTTCGTGAAATTTTTGGGTTCGCTTAAACCGGGATAAACCGCAAGAGGGAGCCTCAGGCTTCCATCTCATTACAACATTGCCTACTGCGACGCTTTCAGTTGGGTTACTTATTAGTGGGAGTACTAAGTTACCGAGACAAGAGACACATATGTTTATATACAATACATTTGCCGTCGGCGTCATTATTCTATAATTAATTCCAATGGCATTGTTATATACGATAAAATATACTTTGCTTGTCTAAATTATGGTTTTGGATGAAACTTTTAATACTAATATTATATGTCGATTGATCAAGAATTACTATCAATTGTGCCTATGCTCAAATCTTAAGTCAGAAAAACGGATATGGCAAGTTTCGTAGCACTTATAAACACTTCATAATCAATTAAATCAATTATTAAATTTGTTATGTAACTCTTTTATATTTAATTGATTTTACTCGCTATTTTTTTTTTCATTTGCAAACCTCTATTATTAGAATGCATTATGAAAGCACAACGAAGAACTCATTAACCTTTCGTCTATATACATTATACAATTTTCCCAAAAATCACGTCTTGCAGCAAGACAGTTCACACAAACAAATGAGAAATTGCCACGTTTGCACACGAGGCAGTGCGGTAAATTTAAATCACAATTTGAACATCACAAAGGGAAAGGAAACTCGTAAATGTACAACAGTCCTCTCACTTATTACCGTTTTCCGTAACGTAATAAGAATACATAACATCTTCAGCAAACATGCAGCAAAACCAGTATGTTGAAACATGACGGAAGTTTTAATGACGGTAGTTTTAAGATGATAACAAATTTATCACAAGTCGAAGTCGTAGAGTTCGCATCGCCGAGTCTCAGCTAAAATGATTTCATTAGCGACACACACAATGTTAACAGAAATTCTTGATACGTTTTAAATGAGCAACTGGAAATTAATGAAGTTCAAACATCTCGTTAAATTTAGTTAGCGTTGATGAATAACTGTAGGTTCTCTATAAACAACTTGAAAGTAATGTAACTGTCCAAATAGACTTAACAATTATCACTATAATGGAATGTGTTTCTGGATGTTTGGGTTCTTCGATTACGTCTCAACAATTTGTACATATATTTGAATAACATGTAACAAGACGTGGCAAGAAAATTACATAATTTGGATTATTAGGGATTCGCACGCTTGTCAGTGTGTACTTAGACATTGAGAGCCTGCTGGAGTTTTAACGGAACCCGAACTGGCAGCGAGGTGATGAGGAATGAAACGCCAAATAGAACAAAGCCTCGTTTGTCCCCCTATACTATAAAAAGATGTTCCATGTACATTGAATTTACTATATATTATACTTCTAGCATTTAGAAAGATACCAAGATATACAAGTGAGCGTCCAAAAACCGTCCATATAAAAGATGTGCAACTGTCAAATTATTCACTTTGTAAAAGCAACTTAAACATATGATCATAAGGTTGACTTTACAAAGAAATATGTTGAAACTTTGCACATCTCTTAAATAGAATCTGCATCGTAAAAACGACATGTTAGGTTGACATTGCAAAAAATATGTTTATGTACAATCTGGGATGCTTTACAATGACAGTTGTATACGAAATCGTATATCTTGTACTTTGTAAATCAATGACATCTGGATAGAGATTTAGAAGAAAACATTTGAGAACTTATACTTGTGTGCGTAAATATATTTTTCTATTTTATACTATATCTGTGAAATGTCTAATCAATATGAGACGCCAGGAGTTTCTTCGGGGTTTCCAGAGTTCATGTTACGAATGCTAAATTTTGTGCTCCATTTGCGAAACTCTGTCGAGTGAAACGCTCTATTATTTTCTATTACGTTCCTCGTATAACAAAACAGCCATGTCACCATTTACGTATACAGTAAGAGCAGACCGAAATAGATTTTTTTTAACTTTTAGATATCTTTGTGGGATTTGCTTTGTGACAATTG
Source organism: Eumaeus atala (assembly GCA_017140195.1). Taxonomy (NCBI): domain Eukaryota; kingdom Metazoa; phylum Arthropoda; class Insecta; order Lepidoptera; family Lycaenidae; genus Eumaeus; species Eumaeus atala. Next base: position 4,264 of record JAFELO010002086.1, read on the forward strand.
CTAAGAACGGATTCTTACCAATTTGTAACAAATATATTTTATCTCCACAGGATAGGAATATTTGCTAACAAATATAGAATAGGCGCTGTGGACCTACTTTCGTAAACAATTTATCTGCTTTCGACTGTATTGCGTATCTATGTGTATTATTTCAATAGCAACATTTTTCACGTTAGTGTTATGGGGTTGGCCCCTTGAAGAGACAACAATGAGTCTTGGTTCATCTAGTATGTACCTACACGTCCACTCACTTCCCTCTCCCCGAACTCCGAGACCCTCTCTTTTCAGAAGAAGATAGGCGGAGTAGTCAGTTCTAATCCTATCTCTTCAAAACAATATTCACATTTCTTTTTTCCTTCAGCGCTGATTTTATTAAAGGGTCATAAGTGATGACTGTTGTCGATCCTGGAGACACACGAGTAGCGTCAGTAGGAAATTAGTGATGGGGAAAGCTTCTAACCTTTCTTTTATCTTGTACCTATTTCCCCGGTAACAACAAGTAAGAGGTGTGTCAAATAAGAGATACTGCCAAGCTGCTGCAGACGAATTGACCGGAACGACCGGGGAGGTACCTCTCGCTAACATGACACCGATGTAGAGTGATAGCTATGCTGTCGCGTTTCGTGCGGTATATAAATAGCCGGTTGCCCATTATAGGGGAGGAGTAGAAGAAGGCAACACATGTCTATGGGCGCCCAGTCTTCAAAAGCTTTCGATTACTCGTACGCCCTGTTAGTAAAAAAAACGTTAAGCATCTAATTTCCGGACTACGCTTTAGTTGAACATAAAGTTTTGACATGAGGTTACATGCGAATTAGATTTATTAGCTCCCTGTGTTGTAACCAAATATTGTATCGCGAGGAAACTGCTCAAGACGTCTATTGTCTTAAGTAATCTAGGTACAAGTTTTAAACTTACATGTTTCAAACTTTAGTAGGTAGTCGGATAAGACCTAGCATATTTTCCATTTTTAGTCGCCCTTGCTTCTACTTTTATAGTTCACATCATGTTTTATTTATAAGTTTGTTATTTTGATTTTGTACCTTTAGAAGTGGAAAGTCGAATTACACAATAATTTCCAGAATAATATATTCCACCAAAATGGGAATAATGCCTAGGAGAGAGATATATACTTTTATATATAGTAGCCGATGGCCCATGGGGGGAGGTGAAAAGGAGGGCAAAACACCGGCATAGTAATTACGCTAATGTTCATGGGCTTTGATAGTCGCAAGGCTCCGATTTATCGTTTGTCCCCATGTTATAAATAAAACAAAAAAATAAATTTTGAAGTAATCGTAGGTTCTTTTATGCAGAAGAGTAAAAAAACATATTTGGTATTACTCATTTTGTTGTACTACATTATGAAGCTTGATAATTGGGAGAAAGAAATAGAAATATTCATCGTATAAACCATTAGCTGAAATATTTCCCCTTCGCACATCCCACTGAGTTTGTTTCGTCGGTCCTTCTCTGGTCATGGTTTGGGTTGAACCGGCAGTAGTAAGGTAATGTCGTTGAAACAGTGATTTGAGTAACCCTAATTTTTTTACATTTTTAAAATAATATATTTTGCTGCTCCGTGACATAAAGCTATAGAGACTGAGACGGATATTTAATATTTCATCGCTTAGTGATCGTGCACCGAGGCTGGCTTATTGGATCTTCCGATCTAACGCCGGAAGCCCCGTTCATCTGTTCATTAATATTCTAAATTGTTGAATATATTTAATGAAAACAATATTTTGTTTCAATTGCTTATTAATTCACTTTATTAATGAATAAATATGGGCACTAATGTCATTAAATAATGACTAATGAGCAGATTTTTTTCTGTTGCCAGCCAAGGGCTATAACCGCCATATTATCCTACAAATTGCTTGTAGCGTATCCCTGTCAGAAAACTCATTATCATCATTTTCAGCCCTTATCGGTCCACTACTGGACATAGACCTCTTTCAATGAACGCCAAAACGACCGACCTAGTAGTCGCATCCATCCCGGACTAGCTACTGCACAGAAATCTCAGATATTATTATTACCACCATATCCCTAAGAATTGAGACTTATCACACGACAATTGTTAGGTGTACGTACCACTGAAGAAGGTTCTCACGGAAGTTCTGCTATATATAAAGTAATCAATTGTAAAAAAATGTAGAGTGTAAAAGGGTCTATATGTAGCCTATTTTCTAAATAAAATTTATCTGGGTTTTTATCAAAATTTGGCAACCCTATCGTATCTTATAAGAACATATATAAATATATTTACAAAGATACTGCTACTGTTACATAATTTGTGAGATATTACAAATCTAATTACTTCTTTTAGATCCAGTGATATTCCAAGATACGAGGATGAATAAATGTAGTCTAACGAAAGCCAAACAAAATAAAAAGAAGTGAAGTGAGAATAGACTTACATTTTCTAAATGAATGTACACAAACACATCTGATTTTGATTGGTTAAAACAATTACGGGTCACGCTCCATAAACGCCAGAAACAGGACAATTACGGCCGATATTACAATGACCCGCGTCCCTGTTCTCATGCGGCATGAAACATGGCATGAAAACAAAACATCCCGATATGAGATTCTTTGTGACAGTTAATTTAACTATTATTATCATGGCCAGAGGGACCTAGAGATCCCTTATCGCCCGACTCTGACGTCGGGGGTAGCCGAAATGGCTTTGGCGCTGACATGAGGATCATGACCGGGTGGCTAAGTTAATCCTAAGAATTAAATCTGCTTCCTAATTCTTTACGACTGTCGGCGGAGTAATTAATCGTAAACTAGACTTAAGATTAATTACTTTTTCAAAAACCCATAGAAAAAATATACTTATCTCGCCGCCTCTAAACGTACGAACTAGGATTAGTTTATTGGCACTAAATGGAACCGCATGTTCTATTCTCTTAAAGTACGCTAACAGTTTTGCACGAACGCGTTCATTCTCATGACTATGACGCAAATTAACGACCTTTGCTTGCGCATGCACGTAACAGTATTTTTAGAATGCCGTTTACGTGTCTGTAATGCTTTTTAGGGGCTCGTACTGGAACGGTAAAAACAGAGCCCTATTTATTTTTTATAGTGGGCAAACGTGAAATCGGAGCATTTTGGGACTACCCACGAACATAGATATACGTAATGTTGTCATGAAGATAGGTTGGGCACCCTTCCAATAAGCCATTACTAAGAACTCCGCTTTCCGTATATGTGTCACCTGGCTGTATCTCGTAAGCCGTGACAGCTAAACAGTTTGAAAGTCACCGATGCACTCCTTTTGCCGCTATAACAACAATGTATTTAAAAATATAATACATTGATTATTTAAGGGCGCCCCATACAATAAATGTGTTTAAGACGTTTTAATAGATGTTAAGTAGCCTTAGTGCGCTAGTCTGATTCGTGATAGTTGTGTTTTTGTTAGGAGACAAAATAGTCAGACATTTCGTCGCACTGCTCCTTCCGCTGTGTACCGAACACTGTGTACATATTTAATTTAAAGCGTAAATATCGGGATTGCTGAAAAATGGCCGATCATCAAGAGGTTTTTACTCGAAGTATTGCAGCTTTGACTTTTCAAATGTCATCGCAACGGAGATTTGTATTTTTTTCTATTACTAGCAGTCCGCCCCTGCTTCGCACGGATATTTCGCAAAATTCATTGATTCACAAAAATGCAAATATTATATATGTGACAAATAATTCAATTTATGATAGAACGACATCTGTCGGGACAGCAAGTTACCAATAATTTCAGCGGCTGCGATAAGGAAATCCTTAGGCTTAAGCTGCAATACTTTTTTTTTACTCCTTTAGTTATGTTAAGTTTTAAAAATTATCTATAATGTTTTAGAAAATGTTACATAACCATCATCTATCAGCGATCATTGAGGGTTCTAATGGTAAATTAATATTTCAAATCGGTCCTGTACTTACGGTGCCCGCTGCATTGAATATGCAAACAAACAAACAAACTAACAATCAAACGTTTCCTCGTTATAATATTTTAAGTTATTATTGAGTTCAAGTGGAGATCAGGAAAGCGTTACAAATTGGTAACATATAAATATCTAAACATAAAGTAGCTTTTTAGGTTTATAGGTCAAGAGTTAAATATAACTCGGCAAAACTCTGCTTCGAATTATTCCAATCCCCATTTCTACGATATGCCTTTTAAAAAAGCTGAAATAATGGGTTTATAATTGAATGAAAACTACAATATATTTTAATTTCTCAATTGCATTAGAGAGGAGAATGGAAGGAGGGCTTCGTATCTGCATTCTGCATGACAATAATACGAATGTGCTCGTGCCCCCTTTGATATGAAAAAAAAAATGCTTACATCATGAGCCCATAGCGTCAATTTGTCACAAAAATGTATCCCTTGGGATAATGTCAGCGCGGGTGAATATGCGGGTTATAACTAGTACAAAATAAAACAGTAACTTACAAGTTATACGATAACTTGACTTTAAATTTTATTTTATGTAGGTACTTTATTTGTTAGGCATGTGCCTCTATGTGGAATAGTAGATATTGCAACATTTGTGAATTTTACTAAGCACTAGCTGATCCATGCCCATTTTATGGGGCGTGATTGCGTGGGGTCCCTTGGGATAATATTTTATGCGAAGGCAGAGCTAGCGATAAAATGTAGCCTTATACTACTCCTGCATAGTGAAGCTTTCTGCTACTTGAAGAATTTTCACGATTTGACTAGTTCCGAACTGTAGTTTTAATAATTTATTTTTAATAATTTATTAATTATATTTTTAATATTTTCTTCTGTTTTTTTGAAGTTTCTTTTTCTTTTATTTTTTTTTCTAGTTTTTTGGTTTGCGACTGTCGAAGGTGGTGTCGAGAGTCTACGTAACCGGCGTGTCTGTATGAAAAGAGTAATAAAAGTGGAAGGTGTAAGGCAGGTATGTAAGGATCTTGATGTATGGCATTCCGTTCTCTCTGCCTACGCCATTAGGGAGCTTACGTGAAGATGCGTTGTTGTTGTTATGTGTGTACCCCCATGAAACGAAATTAGAAATATTACCTGCTTATAGTATTATCATAGGTTTGTAATACGAAAACAAATTTCACGATAAACAATTTGGCATTTAGTCTTAAAAAATACTCAGTATTTTTTCTAAGACTAAATGTTAATAAAACTACTTTTACGGATTTTATCGCGGTTTATTAAGTTATTTATGTAGCCCGACGTTTCAGAAGCTTTACAGCAACCATGGTCACGGGTGGACTGAGATGACAGATGTCCTGATGTACCAAGTTTTTAAAAGTACACACGTGTTACGAAATCTGCCGTCTGTGAGCATGCTGAAGTTGGCCCCTGCCCTTACATTAGATTTGATTAACCGCAAATCCTCTCTAGGGAACACCGATTCCTTCCAAGGATGATCCGTGAGGCTATTGAAATTATATAAAAAATAGAGAAGGTGGCTGGGTTCTTCCCTCTGCTTGGGATCCAGTGGTGAACATAATCAAATCGAAAAGTAAACATAACACCTCAAGAAAGCAAGATATAATAAGTACTGTTTGCGTTAATCGGAACAACTAAAATTATAACTCTTCGGGTACTTTTAAAAACTTGGTACATCAGTGACCATTGTTGCTGTAAAGCTTCTGAAACGCCGGCTACATAAATAATTTAATAAACTGCGATAAAATCCGTAAAAATAGTTTTATTGTAATATCTAACATTCGCGTAAACTTAAGACATCACTAAATGTTAAATAAAATATTGAATATATGTATAACGCGAAATTTGAAATGTGTTGCTTTGTATTTTTACCAATGTTGGTTACCTTACTCTTCCGAGACGGCTTTACCCGTTTTTACCAAATTCTATATTCATATTCTGTAGGTCCGAGAATCGGCTACGACCTATTTTTCATACCTTTAAATGATAAAGGTTGTTCTGGCCGAAACATCGTTTGCCGGGTCAGGTAATTTTTAAATGTAAAAATCTCATATTAAATTGTTTGTTCTCGATTGACACCAGTATCCATGATACACCTATACCCGTTTATGTGGAGAACTTCATGACGTTGTAGATCAGTGTGTACCTATGATAAACGATCCAGAGAGGTAAATTCAACTTCAGGAAAGAGCGACCTCTTCGAATCCAACCCGAATTATTGAAAGCGATTTTTTGGGAAAGAATGATTTTTTCATCCAAAATACCGCAGCGCAAGAAGGCAGGGACGAATATGAGAAAATGGTCTAGCAATAGTGCGATATTAATAGGGACTTAAACATAAATAACAGTTGGCCATTTCTTTTGATTTTAAATGTGCTGAATCGCGGAAGACGTTAGGGTTACTCTGAAGTCCCTTAAAAGAATTTCATTAGTTTAGAAAATAAATTTACAGATTTTAAGAGTGAGGTGATCGTTTCTTTCCAACGTTTCAAAGACATTTGATTCGCTGGGCTGGGTCTCGCCACTAACTGACAGGGCTAAAATTCCATTTCAAAGGACGTGGTCTGAGCAACAGTTGAGTTGGGATGACAAGCAGTCCCAGCACATAATTGGATTGGATAACGTTAAAACGGGATTTTCATCAATTATATAAATTTTAATCGCCAAGATTCTCAGGTGATAATGATAAATATGTTACAAATGGTTTCTGCGATGCTTCATAAAAAGCTTACGCAAGCGTTGTGTGCATGTGCAAAACAAGCGGCAGGAATTTGTCTCAACGAGAATGCAAAAGATCGTTCAGACAAATTTGTTAAACCTTCCCACAGGAATCACGTTAGTTCCGATAAAAATGCAGCAGATTGCGCAACATGAGGTTTAACAAATTAACAACTGGCGACTCATCCATTATGGTGGGGACCTAAATGGCCTAACGAGCTTGATATATATATTCCTCAAAAAAAGTATCTCATTTATCAAGGAAGAAGTTTATACCTAGTGTATGAACGTTACTTCATTCGATTCTAAACAATTGTCATTAATATTACAATTATTAAATGATTATAGCTCATTAGCACGCGTAGCAACTAGAGTGGGTTGGCTATCACGTTACATGGAGTGGTTGCGCAACCAACATAGTGTGCCACATGAGACGTATTTGTCAACTGATGAATTAAAATGTGCTTGCAATGTAATACTTAAAACAGTACAATCAATTGAATTTAATTGTTTAGAACAGGGCAAGGCACTACTTAAAAATAGTATATTATTATATTGAAATCTATATTTTAGTGAACACGAGGAATTAATAACGGTTGGCCCCTCCAACCTGAATCAATCACCCCATGTGGATGATTCGGCTAGAAACCCCATAATCTCATCCAGACACAGGCGTGTTTCTGAGCTTGTAGTTCAGCAAGTTCATTCTTTACACTTAATGGAGAACCCAAACGCACATTGGATGTCGATATTGAATCATTCACATACAAAGGCTGATTGATAACTGGCTGAAACGAAATCTTAAAAAAAAAGATATGCAAACAAAATTTATTACATTATATTCTATCATCTTCTCGAAAATACAACGCCAAATTTGAATTTATTCGAACTGATACAATTTGTGTGACCTAGAACTTTCTCTGACGCAAATTTTATCGACAAAGTGAGTGAAAAAAAATTAGTGAAATAAGTGAATAAATTGTGCAAAGTATAAAACAATTGTCCACACCCCTAGCATCTATATTAAGCATAGATTTAGATAGAATAAATTTTTCGCCCTTCGCCTGGGTCCCAAGATGTACAAAGTATAGGATTTCATCATAATTTATTAGGCTAAATCTTTATCTGCTATATTTACATCTATTCCATTTGGTAAAGTAATAAATCAGTGTTAAAACATCATTCGTTGAGTACGGTTATTCGTCACCCCTACTCTCCTACAATGGAATACACAGTTCCTTCTTATATATTCAGTATACGGTGTTCAAACATCACTCGCTGAGTTCGGTTATTTATCACCCCTACTCTCCTACAACCGGATACACAGTTCCTACTTATAAATTCTGTATACCGTGTATCAGTACACATACAGAATATATAATCCAACTTCCAATGTAGGAGAGTAGTAGTAAATTCTGTATTGTGTGTATATATAATATATAAGAAGGAACTGTGTGTTCCATTGTAAGAGAGCAGGGGTGAGAAATAGCCGGACCGAGTTCATACTTTTGTATGAATCACGAACAGCTTGTTAAAAAATAAACATGCCTTATATAATTCAGCCTTATATTTATTCGTTCTATGTTTTTAGTGTAATTTTGTAGCTTTCCGGACTAATAATCTATGTGTTAGAAGTATGCGATTATAAATAATTTTGTGAACTGTTTATATTCAAATTCATAGCTGGATTGTAGCTAGTTAAATATTATTTACTCTCAACCACATTGCAATTTCACAGTCTATAAATGTCTTCTTTCTAAGGGACACAGATTACTTTACGATCGCTGATTCTAAATAGAACGTACAAAATAATCACAAAGACATTTATGGTTTCAGAAGAACTCCTTTGCACAACGTTGCAAATTTTATTCATAAAACACAGTATATGTCGCTACTGCTTCAAGTCGTGCTGAGGGATCTGACTCAATTAACTCGGTGTTCGATTCCATTCCGCTCGAATCAGAGCTAAGAGAATTATAAATTGGATCGGCGGCTTACTGACAGAAAATTTACGTAAACGAAGGATGAAATATTGTGGAATCTATTTTAGATATCCTTTTAGTGAAATCCATATTGTAGCTTCTATTATTACATGGATATTTATATGCATACATGCACTTACATTTGAAACAGTTTAAGATGACAATCTACAATGTGTATTCGAAGGGATACCAGAAAGAACCAGAATTACCAAATTAAAATCAAGCGTGAATTAAGACGAAGAAAAGAATCAAATTTTGAGGCCATCCTTATGTAATCCCATTATGGTTTATGTTATCTCCACTACTAGTTGGTTCGTTAAATCAAATCACCGACTGTGGTCAGAAAACCGCTATTATATTCTGTGTTAACGATTACGTTTCGATTACGTACGTTATGATTCCCCTAATTATTAACTTTAAATGAGTGAATTTAGGAATTTACTAGGACCGGAAAATTAAATGGATCAAACATGTTAGGGCCGCCGCCAATTCGATTATCATCACAAGGTTTGTGCCCTTTACCCTACTCATCATGATCATTATCATCATCACCAGCCAGACGACGTCCACTGCTGGACACAGGCCTCCCCCATAGAGCGCCGTGGGTCACGGTCAAGTGCCACTGGCATCTAGTGGCTCCCCATCACCTTAAACAAGTTGTCAGTCCACCGGGTAGGAAATCATCTCACACACCGTCTTCCGGTGCGGGGCCGCCACTCGAGAAGCTTCCTTCGAGGTTATGCGAGTAATGTGGCCTGCCCGTATTGCTATTATCAAAAAAAAAAAAGAAAGCGAGAAGATAATACTTCATTCGTTTTGCTTTCATTTAATTATGCAAATTAAAATTCAGGAAAGTTCATTTTCCACTTAGACAATCCAATTTGCAAACAAAATTAATGGAATGCTGGAATGAACCGTATGTGCCTTTCATCCTGCTTAGTTTAGTGTGCTTTTGTTTGATGGACCACAGAGCTCTGTGTGTGAGGAAACAAAGGAATATAACAAAGAGATAACTTGTATCTAGATATCGGAAACCAGTTAGAAATCAACATTCAACGTTAACTTTTTCGTTTTGTTTCGGAATTTAAATTACAGTGTAATACGAAGCACTAATTGTAGCAACTTACTATATTATACTAGAAGCGCCCTGCGGCGAGACCCGCGTAGAATGGAAAAATTCTTTATTGTAAATTTCACACCCTATTTCACTCCCTTTGGGGTCGAATTTTTAAAAATCGTAAGTGAGCGCACTTAGGTACATCATGGAAATAACCTCTGAAACTATATAGATGTTGTTTGGCAGCGCGTCGTCTGTCAGTCAGTCAATCATTGACTAAATAACGCAAGAGTTTAATATATAGATTATTCACAGAAAAGGACGTACTTAAAAAGATGAATTGCGCTCTTTCGTTTATTATAGTCAATGAATTAGATGGCAAGCAGAATATTATGTGACATGACGGAAATTATTATTGATTGTGCCTAGGTAACAGATTTGGCCTAGACCTAGTTTTAGATTACAAGCTGGTAGAAAAATAAATTAAAATTACAGATGAAAAAGCCGAAATCAACTAGTGCGAAATAAAAATTGTGTACAATTAATAAATATAGTAAAAAAATGAGTAATGGTATTGTATTGACATTACAAGACTAGAATTATTTCATTTATTTGTGCAAAATTTTTGCCGGTGGATTGAGTGAATATAGTCGACACGCATACTCACGTACAAACGTTACATTTATAGCTATGATGAACGTCTTGTAGTACACACGTATACAAACAATCACACACAATCCTCAATCCACATAGCGAGTATATGCAAACGCACAGAGAAAGTTAACAAATATATTATTTCACTTGTGTTAAATGTACTTACTGTACTTACCATAGGACTAGGCTAACGTGGTGTGATAAGTCCACAATTATTATATTATTATAATTATTTTCATACAATTATGGTAACAAAAAAATTACACTTAGATCGTAGTAAACAAAAACTATTCGCCGATTTTCAAACAAAAATTATTAATCAATAACTTGAACTTGCAATAATACGACGCCTTTTTCTTCACAAGTTTGTTAGATATGTTATTTTTCTTTTATGATAATAGCTGCATTGTCCGGGTATAAGTTATTTCAATCTTTAATTGTTTACAACAACAATTTTTGAAAAGTTCTAATTTTTTATTAACGAATCAGATTGTACGAGCTAATGTTAAGAGTACATTTATCTTCTATTATTATTATATTATTTTGAGATTGGTATTTTGAATGCCCCGAAGCACCATATATGCTCCCGTTAATAATATATACATTAGATCGGTGTTTAATTGCAAATTCGTAAATAAGTGACGACCTTTGAATAACAATTTGGAATTTTGGAACAACCCTGATAGGAAATGAATCCTTACGCATTCTGACCGGATCTGATGAAATTACATTGCTACGAAATATAATTGTACTGTAACTACTGTTCTATAGTTTACTGTTTTACATATTTGAAAGTTATCTGTTCATCTTAGATTTCATCAACATGCAACAAGTTGGTGAGACGTTTTGCATCTGAAAGATTACGTAACGAGTCTGACTCTACCAATGCCATTTGTCACCATTCCAACTACCTAAATTACATCCTCACTAAGTCATCATAGAAGAAATTAAAGTTTCAAAAAGTAATTCCGTTTATAGGGCCATTGAAGGCAATTGAAATTTAATTCGCGAAAGATCAAAATGTTTAAACTGTACCAAAATGACTGGGTTATTACAATAAAACTACTATTACGGATTCTATAGCGGTTTATTTGATTTTTTATCTAGCCCGACGTTTCAGAACATCAACCATGGTCACGGGTGGACTCAATTGGACTGTAGTTTTATTGTAATGACTAACATTCGCGTAAACTTAAGACATCATGACTGGGTTACACACAGTTGCTCGTGAATCACCGTTCACTTTGAAGTTTAAAATTGAATCATAAACTTCACAATTTTAAATACAATTTCAAGAAACCCAAAATAAAGTAACAAAAGAAAAATGGTAGCCCATAAATTTCGATACACGAACATCAAAACTCTTGCGCACGCTGCATAATACTGACACGCGCCAATTCAGTAGCCATTTAAATAACACTTGATAATTCGCATAAATAAATACAAAATTGGGTACTCACAGTTGAGGCCGATGTCGTGGTAGGTGAGAATGGCTGGCTTGGAGCGGTCGCCCTGTACCATGACGGTGATATCCCCACGGTCGGTGTGTACGCGTTCGTCCACGCAGGTATTTTCGCTGAAGCGACGGCCGGTCGGCAGGTGAAGTTGGATGTTCCTCAACTCGATGTCATCCATACTGTCAAGAGATGATTTTCTGTTTAAATAATATTATGTTAATTGTACAACACTATCGTACCGTACTACATCGCTGACGCTAATCACCTAATGTAGATGATTTTCTCATCATTTAGAATAATAATTAATTTAAACATAATGTAAAAAAAGAATCATAGCTATGTATTGATAATTGAAGCAAGAATATTGTACCCGTTTTTAAGAAAATTGCGCGCACGAAGGAGTATGAAACTTGGTGCAAATAAAGTTTATGGGTTGGAGAAGTGTACACTACGGTGTGCACACAATGTTAAAGTTTCTGTAATGCACAATTTATGACACTGACACTTTCAACATATTACGACGTACGACATTAAGTTTTATTATATACCTATAAAAAGGTTTCACAGTAAAGCAATAAACGATGGCGAATGACTTCTTTGCATAATTGTGACCAAATTTCAATATCTGAGCAATTTCTAGTTATATTAATTAAATATCACTAACATAGCAATTATTCAATTTGGTTGCCTTCCTCCTTATTTCTAAACATAATGTATAAAATAATCACATCAGTTTGAAACAAGAATGAGGCTTTTACTTCCAGTCACTATTCCAACTTTAGTGTGTGCTTCAAGACAGTGTTTTACGGCTGTCAGCGTACCATTGTAAAAGATTTCCATGGGCAATAAATTGCACTCGCTGTCTCCTGACCTACATTTTTGATTGCCTCTTTTTACTTTGAAAACGTATTACTACATGCAGCAAAATTGAAATCGTAGTATTATTTTAAGTTTTTTTTACATTTCATAGTTATATTTCTGTATAGTAGAATCTTCTAGAGAAGTAGAAAATCTGAAAAATTATCAATGCACAATTTACTTAAATAAACATTTACTAATTTGCTACGTTCATTTTTGGTAGGAATTATTTATTTATTTTAATCTAAACAGACTGGTCTCAAAAATGATAGTACTTATATGTTATATAATAGTTTGATTATTATGCACATAGTATTGGCAATATGAAAAATAATAAATAAACTGCGATGTTCATCTGGCCCGTCACACTTAGTGTGCTGGATGTACTTTCCGAAATTTCTTGAACAACTTAAAACATAACATAGCTGAGTACACGGTAAAATAATCGAGAACTTTATAGACACGCAGCTGATACAGATAGGAAAATATATTTTAAGTTCGCCAATTTATCGAACTTTACTTGATTTATGGTGTGAAAAAGGATGATAGTTAATACGATCAATGCATGGTGGTATAGCCGCAGATCTAGAGGGGCGAAGGACGTCATGCCGCCTTTTCGGGCGTTGACGTTCCCCGTATTGTTTGGGCTATTCGGGCCATACATATACTATGGATAGAGAAAGAAAACCAGCCTAAAACGTTTGCGAGATTAGATAGACAAAGATAGTACTGCTTTCTCATCTTCCTTTTCTTTTAACCAATAATAAAAACTATACGCCGTTGTACACCAAACTACCAATGTATATCATATCTATGATCGGACGTCATAAACCGCACTAACCACAACTTATACTATAATATCCTTTCACGCCGATACTACGTGAGCGCATGATACTCCCATTGTGCCGATAGCAGTATCTATATCCCAGCGGACAGGTGTTTTTACAATTATTAATAAAACAACAGCGAACAAAAAGATTCTTATCAACACAGGGCAGGAAATATGGCCAATAGCAGGTCTATCTACTTAACTGATACATTTTTAACAATTGTTAGATTGATGTTTTCTGTCAAAATAAACAGCTTTTTTAACGCTTATTTTATTCAAAATTTTTATACATACATTGAGTAACAAACAATATGAATGCTCGCAATATAGTACAGGTAAACACTTATAAAAATATTTTTTTGTGTGTGCAAGAACTGTATGTGTGCATATTGTATGTGAGTGTGTGAGTCAAAAACCATCGAACGTTCAAACAAACAATTATTTAATTGTGTACACAATAATTTCATGCTTTTGCGCATGCGTTGATGTGACTATTTAATTTTAAAGAATTACTGATGTGATAAAGTTGTTTTTTATTTTGTTTTAAGGCGCTAATTTACCTAATTATTACAAGTCGGTTTTGAAGTCTTTTGGCGTACGAAAGCTATACTCATGAGGAAAGTTACATTTCACTTTATTTGTTACAAAATCCACATACCTTAAATATAAATAATAACATCATATTATTGAAACTTAGATCCAATTACGGATGAGTTATATGATATATACCATGAAGATACGATTAATAGGAGTTGCACGGGTGAAACCGGGGCGATGCTAGTTATACGCTAATATTTGTACGAGAATTAATCATTTTAATCCTTTGTACTCCGCATTTCTATCTGTACGTCTAACACTTTGTCAATTTAGATTTTTTTACCGCACATTTTTGTCTAACTTTGTTTATATAGCGACATCAGAGTAATTTAGAATTTAATAACGGAGCTGCGAAGAGGCTAAATCCTAACTGAATATTCCTGTTTGATACGCTAGGACTTTAAAAATATTTCTTTATACATTTAAATTACAAAGATTTTTGCCTGGATTTGAAATGTTTACGATTGTAGAAGGCTTTCGAAATTATTTTCAGTTAGCAGTCGGGTTTCTTTAATTATTTTTTTATTTTATATTTTTTAGTTTCTTTTAAGTTAAAACTACAATTTGTACGTTTTTGGAATCATCATTTGATTTTCTACAAGTTGATACCCAGCATGATGTGTTAGGTAAGAAAAACAAATTTGAACTTCACGAATTCGCGCTCAACATCTGACATTTCGTTTACTTTTATAACTTTTAAGGTACCTCTTAGCACTCGCGTTATTAAGACAAATTTATATATAGAAAAATCCGTATTATTTAAAAAAAAAATCCGTCAAGCCGTGTAGAATCAACATATGTATATACCACTCAAAATAAAATAAGGGCCACTAGTTTATTTACATTTAAGTGCAATTTAGTAAACTGAAAGTAACTGATAAGTAGCATTATATTCATATTACGAACTCTTTGGTGTTAGATCTCTTTTATGCCTTTTATATTGGCCATCATTTTAAGAAAAAATAATTGGATGTTATTCTCATGTTTTTCTTTGATTGTCTTAACTGGTTTCGGTTATTTTGGGAAAAAAGTATTAGTTTTTCAATTTTAATTGCTTCATTGATCATCTCGAGATAGTCATGCCACCAGTACGAAGGCACATGGATACAATTACAGCGACCAGAGCCATAACTATGATTCAAGAAGACCGTTCTCAGCGTTACGTGGGTTTGCAGTTGGGTTTTTCTCGAAGAGCTGTCCAAAATGTATGGAATCGCTTCCAAGACACTGGCAGTGTTGCCAGGAGACCTGGTTCAGGTTCAGTTCGCATATCAACGACTCTTGAGGATCGGTACATCCAACTAAGTGCTCGCCGTGATCGTACAGTAGCGGCCCGTAAGTTACAACACCACCTGCGGCTGACGACGGGTACCCGTGTCAGTGATATAACTATACGTAATCGACTGCACGAAGACCAGCAAACGTCAAGACGGCGAGTTGTTCGAATTCTCTGATGGCTTCAACGTGCAAACCGATTAAGATTCTCCCGTCTGTATTCGAACTGGGGGGTTAATCAGTGGGGCAAGGTGCTTTTTACAGACGAGTGCAAAGTAAAATTTCTTATGATTATCGGCGTGTTAGAGTGTGGAGATGACGCGGCTAGCGATTTTCGGAGTCCTACATTCATGAAGTTGACTGTTTCCGTAGTTCCAATGTAATGGTTTGGGGTGGGATTAGTTTACACGGTAAAATCGAGCTCACCGTTTCAAGTTCGGGTACACTAACTGTAGAACGTTACATCGAGGACGTCATCAGACCTTCAGCGATCCTATTTGCACAGCGAGTGGGGCCTGGATTCATCCTGATGCAAGATAATGCCCGTGCACACACAGCTCGATCAACCCAAACTGTCTCAGAAAGGGTCTCATATTAAGGTATTACCATGGCCAGCTAACATCACATCACAACAGCTAACAGTCCGGATTTAAATCCGATCGAGCAATTGTGGGACCAATTGAGACGAAGAGTTAGAGAGAATGAGCAAGGGGTCTACAACCAACAGCAGCTGATTGGCGCTTTAAAAGATGCTTGGGAGGAGATTCCAGATGAAAACGTGAGGAATTTAATACAGAGTATGCATACGAGGCTTTTGGAGTGTATCGCTAAGAGAGGAGGACATACTAGTTATTAAAAAGAAGAAACAAAAGTGACAAGAACAGTAGTTTGTCTTTTTCCGGTGATTTCTTTTGTTCATGTTATTAATTCAAAATGGCCAATTTTGTTATGAACATAAAAAAAACAATTCATGATCATTATTTTAAGCAATTGTTAGCCCCTATATTATAATCAATAACAATATTTTGAAGTTACATAAGTTAAACGAGTTAATGTCTTTATTATTTTCATGATACATCAAAAAATCTTAGTGGCCCTTATTTTGTTCTGAGTAGGTATACATACAAACATACATATACATACAAACATACATTTACGTATAAGCTCTCTAAAAATATTACCCTCCTTCTAAGGTAGTTGGGTAAAAAATGGATTTCGATCGCAGTGTGTCTTTTCGATTACAAATTTATTTATTATTAAAAATTTTGAATATGAAGATTGCTTGAACTTTAAGACATAAAAGGATAGTTTTTTTTTAATAATTGTCCCGAGATTATAATCTATGAGTATTAAGAAATAAAGTCCCTAAAACTATCTGTCTGTATTTTATCAATTTTCATAAAACCTACTGAGCGGATTTTCATGCCCTTTTCACCAGTGGGTAGAGGTAATCTCGAGGAGGGTTTTAGTGTATAATGTGGTAGGTTACTCATGGACGAAGCCAAGTGGACCGCTAGTATTGAGTATGCCAATACCCAAGTGTACATAATATATTTTAATAAGAGGTTGTGCCACGCTTGCAGCCACATACGAATGGCAGGACCAGGGAGGTACCTCGTTTGTCCTGTTTTGCTATAAAAATATCCTTGTGATGTTTTCTTAAATCAGCTCGTTGCTTTCTTTATCACCACATCTATTTAATCTAGTCCCGTGATGTTCTAAAAGTTTGCATTTGACCTTTAAATTAGTTGTCATTGCGAGTATATATTTATTTACCTTTTACAATTCAAAACTACTATGGTTCACACAAGACTTATTGAAGTCGCTATCGAAAATGCAACATTAATATAGCGAGAATCGAACACAGATACATTTTAACAGATAATTTATAACCTACATTACCTAAAGACATCCTACCTACATCACATTAAATACAATCTTGTTATGTCTAAAGTTCAAGCCACCTTCATATTCCACCATCATAGCAGGTCCAAGTCATAATAATAATAATTTACACATGCATGCTAAATTTCAGCACCATCGGTGGCCGGGAAGGAGCTCCAATTCAACGTAGATACAAGGTTATCGAACCTTGTACCAATGTTGAATTGGAGCTACTTCTCTATGTCTGTATGTATCGACATACAGACAGAGACAGGTAAAAAAAAAATAAAAGCTTATAAAAATTGGTCACATGTATCAATACAGTTTACTTTTTCAGGAGCAGCAGGAGACCGATAAGGGATGATAGTGATGATGATGATAAATACATTTTAAACAGGGCGTGCATTCATAACATGAAATTGATTAAATAAAATTTTCAGATTTGTTGTCAAAGGGGCGGCAGCTCTATTACGAGTCTGTCTGAAACAAAGTTTTATTGATTGAATAAGTTAGTATCGTTCCAAGTAAAAGGCATAATGGAAGTTGTTTACGAATATCGATTCCGTACTCCTGTCGTCAGCTAATAGAATTTGTCTACCTTCCTAACTCCCGATTGTAACGCATATATGACGTATCTGTGTGTAGGTTATTCTAATGGTCTTGCTTAGTTGTGCTAGAGATTAACGGGTTCAACAAATATTTTTTGCAAAGTTTAACGTAGGTACTACCTGATTAGCCGATTCGTTTTCTACATTGGGAAAATGTTTTCCACTGTACCCGAAGAAGCCCGTACCATGTGGGTATGTTTATGGGTCTCGCAATGAGTCTGAACGAACATCCATTAAAACCACCAATGGTATTACATCATGTGCACCTGTTGGCGTGTGACACGGGAACGAGACAGCAGCTTCGGTCGGTTAGAGGCGGTATCCTCCCATATTATACCGTAATGTCCCAGAACACATGTCACCATTAATCACTATACTTTGGAATGGTTCAACCCAGCGTCATCATCTTATAACCTATCTAGTCTAAATTCGTGACAAGAAGATAGTTATCATCATTTAAGTCGAGGGAATCGATTCTACTAGTTCTCTTCGTTGCGTTCAGCTTCCTACTTTTTAGCCATAAAAACCTTAATTTTGAATATTCATATTTAAATATAATAATTATTATATTTTGAAATATTCTCAGGCCCAGGTAAAAGAACATGATAACAAAATAAAAGAAAATACCGTGCATTTGCGATATTGATGACCAAGAAATTCCTGTAAAGTCAGGAATTTCCGCGTTCCACAAGAAATATTACGTTCGAGGTGAAAATTTGTGCCTGAAAATTCCGTTGTAACCTGTACAGCGTTGTAATATTGTCCATTTAATTAACCCTACACGTTGCTTCGATCATATTTATAATAATGCCGCTCTTTTTGATTTAATATTGAGGAACTTCAAGTTATTTATAATCGTACCTTGTATTTTGCGAAAAATAACATTGTTTTCATCATCAACATGCCATATAGGCATTTCAAATTGTATCGATGGCATTTTCAATAATGCCAGTGACTCACTCTGGCCTTTCACGTGCATCGTTAATTTCGCCCGGATAGTTGGATTTAGATATTTCTATCCTACTTCTCAAGTTCACTCATCATCTGGTATCCACATTGTGGAATAAAAATATTTGAGTGTCTTTACACCTGGTGAATGGTCGACCAACCTTCGTTTTCCTAAATAAGGCATGTTAGTGTTTAGTAATAGAAATATATGATCGGCCGTTTTGGTGTTTTATCCTATGCACATTAATATATTTACAATTTATAATCGTTCTAATGATATAAAATGTTTTTTGGGATAAGACAAATTCCAAGTTTAAATCCTTTATTAGATTCCAGTTAAAATCATAAATGTAATCTCAAATTCAGCACATTGTTTTGTCTGTGACAAGGCCTTTATTATTCAGAAATGAAAGCGAATTGGAAATTGTAGAATAATTTTAGGAATACTTCAGTGAATTTAAAGTAGCTAGAAGGTGTTAAGGTCCATGAAAGGGTAAACCGGATAAAGGAATTTTATCATCATTTTGCTTTTCGTACTCCATGGAATAAAGATAATATATTATTTCTTGAATATAGCTCTTACGTGTACTGTGAATATGATCTATATTTATTTATTTGATATGAGAAGTGAGTTTCTAACTATGTTTGTCTGTTTTTCCGATTGTCTTAATCTTTCGTAATATACTGGTACCCAATACTGGTCCGATCATGAATGATTTCACTAACAGTCGGGTACACTGTTAGGTTTGGAATTCATACGTGGAAAGAAGGTAGCTAAGGAGGGACTGTTAATTAATTTATAATAATTTGTACACAGCTTTTGACTCGACCGCGCATCATGTGAAATCGGCTAAACGGATTTCGATGCAAACTTTACTGGCGAACATTTCACGAGGATGAAACCTCGGTGCACAGTAATTTCTTTATATTCATACGCAACGGTTGACTTTGCTATGAGGCTATCGATATGAGCAAAGATATCGATATAAGCAGAAAGGGATATATCACATCAAGGAAGAAGGATTCGATTCAATTTTTATGACTAACAAGCTTGTGTTTGGCCATAGCCTCTCCTGAGGGTAAGTAATGACGTAGCCAATGATGGGGCACGTTTCACCATTGATTTTTTTTGAATAGCCACGGTTTTTAGGTGTGAGGAAATATATATGCTGTTCATGAATTCCGCAGCGTAGTCTATTAAGGTTCGACTCAAATCTTTAAATACCTATATATGGGCATATGAACAGCGTATGTCTAGTCTGTGAGCGTCTGGTTCTACGACTGTGAACTGTGTGAAAGGTGAAGGTGGAGTAGGGTCATGAAGTTCGGGAGCACACGCTACGAAATATATTCTATAAGAAAACCAATAGCTGGCTGGTTCCCTATGGTGTCCTAGGCCTTGGAACTTACACGTAAATAATGATCACTAATTAGTCTTAAAGCTTCTCTTCTTCTTTTTATCATGGGGGAACATACGAGCATTCGGAACTGCTCCATTTAGCCTTATGGCTCAAATATTTCGTTTGTCTCACCATACTATTAAAAAAAACCTATATTGGCAAAAACCTGTTAAGTACGTTAATATTATATAGCATAGGTCTCCTTCAACGAATACGACGAGAGCGACCTCCAGCTAGTCGTAATCGGCCTACATTAGCTACCCTTAGATATTGCACGTAGATTGTGTGATTGGGACGCAACTCAAACTACGCTCCTACTCTTCTCCAAACGGATTTTTAAATGAGGAATAAAAAGAATAAGCATGTACATTTCTTCCACTAGTATTTCTTCCTATATCTTTTTCGAGAATTTGGATCCTTCTGATAACTACCGACGCCCATAAACATCCGCATAATTGTTATGCAAATGCCCTCCTTTCCTCCTCCCCACCGATGGGCCACAGGCTACTTACAAAGCAATTAAAACGCGATAGCGAAGCTGTCACTATACTTCGGTATCATGTAAGCGAAAGGCACATCCTAGGTCGCGCCGGCCCATACACCCTGGCACAATTACTTAAAAAATGCAGTTAATTTTTAAAATAATTTAGCAATTTTATACTGAATTCAAGCTCTTATGCCTCCACTGACCCGGTAGAGTGTTGTTGAATTGATGAACTTCATAGGCGCAAGAGTGCACTTATGGAAGTTTCAATAATGTTTTTATAACTCATCCGAAGCGATGGTCATTCGACAGTCTACACTCAAGCTTTTCTATACTGCCACTTTGACCACTGAAGCTTTATGTCATTATCTACGCCACTCGTTTTAACATGTAAGTGAGAATGTACGCATAACTGAAGTGAATATTCTTTATATACTTAGGTAGGGGTATTAAGTTATTCGTCACGAAAAAGCGTTACGGCCGCGTGGAGGGGTAATCATCGCTGGCCAGTTCTTGGACCTTGGAGTGTTGTTTATGACACCGTTCACTTTTCCGTCGAAATATCAATTTTATTATGTATCCATATTAATTTTTATTAGTATGCAAACACATATTAATTTTTTATTTGATACAAAGTTTCAACCCCTATTTCACTCGCTTAGGGTACGTTGTAAAATCTACCTTCCTATTTCGCTCGCTTAAGATATGTTGTAGAATCTGCCTTCCTATTTCACTAGCTTAGGGTACGTTGTAAAATCTGCCTGCGTACTAAATGTTAGCCTGATCGTTCCAGAAGTTTCGACTTTACATTGATAGACTAGTCAGTCAATGAGGCCAGACATTATACTTTATATTTACAGGAGATAGTTCTAAGCGCTGATATTTTTTTTCTGATTATCCTTGTGCCAAATCAAAGACAGTGTAGATTTGTGGTACCGGGTATCAATCGACAGTGGTTTGCCGCGACTTGGTGGTGATGATGTACGGTATTCATAACAATAATAATAGCCTGGTTTTTTTTAACAAAGGAGACATACTGAGAACTCGAGAATATGCAGATTCGTTGTAATTCCTTTCAATCTCAGGAAGCTGTACAGCAAGTAATGATTCGACTTGGATTACAAATAGTAGTAATTCCTCCTAATATTTCATCGTTTTTAACTTAATACACCTATGGCAAGTAAGCACCTAATGAGGCTTTATTTTTCACTACGCGATAATACATAATGCTCTGCATTTACTTAGGATCAGAAGCTAACTCCTATTCGAGGCAAGTGCTCGCTGGCCTGAAAAATACCTACTGTATTCGGTGTCGAGTCAGCGCTGGCTTGTATACTTGACCAAGTAGGTGTATGTCCAATACGAGTATATGTACATATACGAGTATATAAGATACCATGTTTCAAATGGGTACACGAAGTAATGTGTAGCTACTGGAAGATTTCAACACAGTGATTTTAGTTAGCAATTTAGCTAAAGACAACTATAGACTATATTAGTTTTAAATAAACGTTGATGTACAAAATAAGCTCGAAGCTGTGGCCCGCTTTTGCTATGAGGTCGAATCGACCGGGCGCTTTGGCACTATGCCAGGACAAGAGGTAGGAGACGGTAGTACTTTCAATTTGTGAACGACTGTGCCAAGCACGACTTTGCGTACCCTAGGAAATTTCACGCCCCCCTTATTATGAGGTTATCAGAGGTAAAGGGGGCTATACTTTTTTTACATATTGGGCACAAATCTTGTCTTTGCTATAAATGATTGTTAACGGAAATAAAGCACTAAAAGCAGATCTTCTGCAAATCAAAAATTCCAGAAAGTTAGTGTCGCGCAAATTTCTTTTACCATCGATGAGGCCCCCAGAAATGGTCAACTGGCCAATTGTGATCGACCGGTTGGCAAACAAATCGAAAACGGAAAATCAAGAACATAAGGCATAAATATATTGTTTTGTTCCAAATTTTGGAGCGTATGTTCCGTCAGCGCCGCATCGGTAAAAACAGTAAAAAATAAATAAAAAAAGGTAAAAAAAAAGTTCTGCCATCTTTTAGACTTTACACCAATTACACCATCCGCGTTTACCCTTCGCTAACAGTTCGAACCAGCAGTGGCTTCACGACGGAGTTTGGTTTTGTTCCTACATAGAATATCAACTTAAAGTGTCAATCGATGTAATGACTTTTAACATCTTTATGCGGTTACCAACTTTGCCAGAGTGGTTTACCAATATGATTTGATTAAAGAAAATTCTAAACTAGTTTAATAAAGATAATGATAGCGTATAAAATTTTGTAATATTTATTGTTATCAGGAAATATTTGCCAGTTTTTTTCTTATATAATACTCGTATTAATTATAATTAATACTGCAGACCTTTTTTCAGACAGCAGCTATAAATAGTTTTTGTCGCAGTAATTACTTGTATTAGAGTACCGTGTAATTAGAATAAAACCTTAACGATCTGTTAAGAAGTCTTACAACTTACAAGCAAGCACATTATATTTTATTATTAGCCTAAGATGGGTCAGTCGTACTCGTGGTTACTTTCGTACTATTCTGGGCTAAGGTTTTAAAATTATAACTATCATTATAAATTACTGTTTTAAAATTTAATTTTATAAATATAAGAAAGTAGAAATATGAAGTACATAGTATTTCTCAAGATATGTATTTAAGTTTTATTCGAATATACTTTTCAGAAGTGTTTCTAACACATGTACATATAAAATTAATTAAAATTATTTATTTTCTATTAAAATTTATATTATCACTAGCGGACCAGGCTGACAGTGACAATGGTCTGCCCGAACAACGACATATCGTAGTCATATTGTACAAATCGCCGTATAACATTACTTCTAGCCATTATAAAAAATAGGGGCGTTTTGTGGCGGACTAATGATTAGCCGGATTGTCATTGCGAGACGTTCATCCACATTGCGGCTGACGTTCAGCGCTATTGAATCCCTTAATTTTAAGCAGTGATAGTCATCGACATAAGTATGAAATTAGGCAAAGTGTTTTGAGTGGAAATAAAAAAATAACCTAACCACTAGTTTTTTATTTCTCTGTATTCGACAATCGACGTGTTGTCGTAACAAACAACGCAGCGAATTAAAATTGGGAATAAAAAAGGCGGATAATGATGCACTTTATTTCAATAAAGCTAGCTTTATTGAATATCGCATAGCGCTGAACTCTTTTTGGCGCAATTTCACTCAGCTGTACTCAATCCGGTAAATCGTTAGCCCGCGTCAAAATAAAACGGCCCTGTTTTCGAAATTGGCTAGTAATCCGACTACGAAAGATATACCACATTTAATGGATAAGTAATTATGTTGCACCTCTTGAGAGTCAAAAGATACCTTACCTTCTTTGGGAGTGGCCCATTCATCTACACGGACCTGTAGTGCATTAGACAGTACAACTTTATGAAAAATTAAATAAAAATATTTACAACATGTTTTAAGAAAGAAAGAAAACAATCTGTTTTTAGATAATATAAAGCAAAAGGGCATTTTAACATATAAAGTAACGAGCAGGCCTCGTGGCTCTATCCATACAGTTTACCCCAAATAATTGTGACCATTAATTTCTTTGCAGTAGAACGTATATCATTGTATAATTCTAGATCGTAATTTGTAATTGAGCAATTTTTATCAAAATTCGTTAATTGTGTAGTATTTGTGTGAGAAAATAATAGAGATGTGTATACAGAAGCTTGCTAACTTATCCTGATAGATTGATTCGTTCTGAATGATGTTGTTATATTAGACAGGTAGTTTTTGAGACCAAGGGATCCGCTATGAAGAAGAAGCGTAACATTATATTAAGCGGCGTTAGGCAGAGTAAAATGTTATGTTTTCATGTCAGCAAACATGCTATATGTAGCAACCGTGTGCTGTGTATATACTATTTTATTATTTAAACGTCAAACTGCTACGACGACGATATCAATGAATCATGCTAAGTTTGATATTCGAGAATACCCACTAAAATACGAACTATATAAAAAACTCTAAACGGATCCAATTATTCTTAGATATACGGGCGAGCGTTTATAAAAGTATGATTGATATAAACTAGGCTTTTGATTATTATTTTTTTGGAAAGAACAAAACGGGACAGTTGTGAAATACAAAAACTTTCTGAATAATGACATTTACAACTACCGCTGACGCCGTATCTTAGAAGACTAAATTAAAGTCTGATTTTTGTAGAGTAGTTTAAGTTCAAATTAGAAAAAGTTGAAATTAATATTACATGTCTGTGATGATATGACATGTCAGTGAGGAGGCATGGGAGTTTGAAATGCGAATTACGAACATTAACTAATCGCTGCTATACACTTTCTAATACATACCGATGTCGTCTGTTATAAAATAACGAGGATATTGAAAATGTAAACTGCGCTTGACTCGACTATGTCTCTTTTTTTATACCAACTTAAAGCAAGGATATATAAACGAGGAAGAAGTATTTTGATGACTACCAATACAAGCATCCACATAGAGGTTATGCAAGCAATCTTTCAAATAAGTATATCGAAAATATATATCTATTACTTCATTGTTGTTGTTGTTGCGCATTGTCCTTCGATACTCCTTTATTTGACGAACAATAGTTAAAAATTTCACTCCGCGGTTTCTTCCGCGTAGTTCCGGTCCTTTTCGTCGCATCGTCATGGTGCATAGCATATCGCCCTTCGAGCCATAAGCTCCTGAGATTAGCGCGACTCAAACAAACTAACTCTTCAGCTTTATATTATTAGTAAGCATTTCTTTTTTATATGCCATATTACTTATATACTTTAATGGACTTCGTGTCGGTTGATTTAGTCATTTTACATTCCCCACTCGGTCATCTCAGTACAATCACGATCGCAAGGGGACAGAGGTGTCGAATGTCCCAATATTCTACGACTAATATGAACTAGGAACCATTCGATTCATTAATATTCATTTAGTACAATTTATCAGAAAGCTGGTAACTTGATATCTCAAGTTACTTGAGACTGTTGAGAAGTGTCATAAGATCGTGGTATTACATGTACCGCGACATACGCTTGGAAGTAGTAATACTTAGGCTGATTTTAGTCTCACGCTCACCGGCAGCGCTCATAGCTCAGCGCGTTGTTTGTCAGCGCTGAGGCTCAGCGTGGCTCGTTTTAGTCTCGTACTGACCGCCTTACCGTACAGACGACGACAAAATGCGGATTGTATTAATTATTGCTGCTTTGTACTATGTATCCCAAAAAAATAAAAGCCGGCGACGAGGAAGACTCCATGTTCATCCATTGATTGAGCAGAGAGCCGTTGCAGGAGAGTTTGTCTTGTTATGTGGCACTTTGAGGGCTGACGAAAGTAAATACTTTAATTACTTTCGAATGTCAACTAGAACTTTTGACGAACTTCTGGCAAAGATACAGGATGAACTGGTCCATTGCAGCTTACGAATCGTGCCTACCTATTGAACGACTAATGGTAACTTTAAGATAAGAAAAAACATATTTACTCGTTTTATATTTATAATTATGTGTAATCATGGCAAAGTATAGGTAAGAAAACAACATCGGTATTTATTATTGTTATGTTTCATATTATAGGTAAGACGAAAAAAATAATATAAATGACATATTATTAGTAATTAAACATAATATAATTATCCATCAGTACGTATAGCTGTATCATAACCAGAGTAACCTGGATTCACATCGATTCGCCATGACTGTACGCGCTGACGACGTCCGCTCCGCTTGTCACTAAAATGCTCACTGAACGCAGAGGCGCTCGTGCGAACGTCAGCGCCGACAGCTACGCGGGGCCGACGCGCGACGCGTACGGACGCGTAGCTATCAGCGCTGACCACCGTGCGCGCTGATAGCTACGCGTTACCAAAAAACGCTTCCTAAAAGTTCATATATCTCGGCCATCAGTGTCGGCGTGAGACTAAAATTAGCCTTAATCCTTTAAAATGTAATCCGAAAATAGATAGCTTAATTCCTAAATAATCACAGAACATTTATGCAACTCCTCCAATGACGGAAGCAATACCGCATTCACTTCAGAAGTATATCTTCGAAAGAAACTTATACCAGAGCCCCTGGGGCCGAAACGTGACCTTTAAAATCGAGGGCGCTTGACGGTAGTTCAGCTGCCGTGCTATATACAGGATACTTTGGTGAAAACTTGTCACTGATTTATGGATACATTTAGTTTTACGTATTCCACGAAACAAATTCACACGGAATTTATTTTACTATAAATTTTCGAAATAGAGCACCGTTCAGAACATGAAGATGTGGATAAATGATATGATGATATAACCATCGAAAGAAGGACTGGTTTAGTTACTTAACGTGAGAATATCTAGGAGTTTGTTAGGGCACCAGTTCAAACCCAATTAAATTAACTGTTAACCCGAAGAATGCAGAAACTATTTTACATACATACATAGTTTTATCGATGACGTAATGCCGTGGAGCTGTATAAATGTCTGTGTAGAGTGGGCTTGTTTGAATGTGGATGGAAAGATAAACTTGGGCTGAAAGATAAATTAGTGCATACTTTGGTATACCGTGGTCGCATTAGTCAGTCAGAACTTCCTATATATTTGTAGCTATTATAAAACAAAGTGGTCGATTTTCTCAAAATGTAGTGAACGGATTTTCATGTGGTATTCACTCATAGGTAGAGCGATTCCCGAGGAAACTTTTAGTGTATAATTTATTCTCGGGCGAAGCTGGGGTGGGTCGCTAGTCACCATGTATCACCCGCCCGTGGTGATTCCCCCTAGACATGGTAGCTCAAAGATCTCTTCCAGTCCCGACGATTGGACTTGTGCTAGACCCAACTTTAGCTGCCGCGTGTGAGCTTTCTCTCTCCTTAGTTCCATAGACCTTGATTTTTATCCTTTGATATGGCGATATAAAATCCTCCGTCTGATCGTTTAAACATAAAATTTCAATAGAAAGGAGACTTTTATTCTCAATTCTGAGAAACCCACGCCCAACAGTGGGAATTCACAAGAATGTACTATGCAGTTTGTGTGGTGCTAGCGGAATCCCGTTCCGCCTTTGATGTTACTCTAACGTGACAACAGTTTTTTAAATATCTTTTAAAACTTTACTAGTGAAATTATTTCTGTGTTAACGAGACCGATTTATTTCACAATAATTACAGACAGTTGGTTTTATTCGGTATGTTCTGTTGGTCACAAAGGAATTCGGATTTCAAACAGTGGTCAATAAGTTGGCAGAATGTGAAATTTTATGCTCTTTATTTTATAACATAGCTTTTCATTCGTCCGTTATTTCTATGCCCTGATTTTCTTTAAAGATTCTTACGAATCTAGTGAATACTGTTTCGTATTGTTATTCTAATAATTATATAGTAATAATTTAATAAAAAACATTTATTCCGCCAAAATCTACAATTTACAGTTACAAAAAAAAAATAACAAAGGTAAAAAATTTTTTATAGTCAATTATGTGGACACTCATTTTGTTGGCGCGGGGAAACGCCTTCACTGGCCCTGGGTGGGGTCCAGTGGTGTGTGGGACTCGCGGCACATGATCGTGCCGAATACCCACAAAGACCCGCGAGTGTCATCAGTGCGGACCTTGGTGAGGGGCCCCCGAACAACAAATCATCAGGGTACCTCGACGGCTAGCCAGCCCCCTAAGGGACCGGCTCCACCTCCACAGATGGTGATACCCCACACTACAGGACAACCCCACCAACTTTGGGACAGTGCAATGGGGGCGAGGTTCCCATCCTAGCCCCTTGCCAAAAGCACCTCCTACTGTTGCTCTTTGGTCCCCTTCTCTTATAAGAGGGGTACCGAGAGCGCTTCCTCCTTCTCATCTTTAGCCCCCTCTTCTTATAAGAGGGGTGCAAACATCCCCCTCGGTTCAATTGGCTTCGCCTGGTTTCACCCCAGGCTACTAAACCCCACCGCCACGACAAGGCTTGAACCATAGTGGGGAATTATGTAGACCCTGCCAAAATGGTCTTTAGCTCGGCACTAGCTGGCATAGGACGATTTACGTGTAATTATTTTACTATGGAATTATAAATATAGCTCCATTTTTTTGCGATCGTTTTTCTTTACAAAACGCGTTGCCAGAGATAATGATAACGCCGACTTTCGACAACCATAGACATTCACATGAACAGAGCATACGCGCTTCCGCAGTCTCACGAGAAATGCGAGCACCGACGTCACTATTATGTTATGTAACACCAAGGCCCTATCCAACAGACTCAAGCGGGGATTTAGCATGTCAAACCCTCACTCCTTGAAATTTAATATTGTGCAATATTTAAATATGTAATTTTGAATATATTACTGTATTTTTGAGTTTTTAATTTATAGAAGCATCCCCTCCCCCTCCAAAGTTTACTGGTGTAATAGTGAGGTACTTCCCTAGTCATGATGATTCTTATTACAAATACAATGACTACATTGTAGGCCTCCAAATACATTAAGTAGAGGGCAGAGCTTTGTAGCTTTCTGCTTATGTAAGGAAGAGGAGGGATTGTTCATCTCGATCAAAGACAGTCAGTTCTCCGTTATTTGCATCTAACCCACATCAAAATATAAAAAGGAAATGTTGTAGATAATTAAACATTGATCAGAACAAATTTTAATTAAATATTTATTATGCTTGTTGTAATTGGAGATTTTAAATAAGTTTTCTTTGTTTTTTCATAATTCATTCATTGTGCCAGTAATATGTCAAATGCCGTTGTTTATTACCAATTGTTTGTTCTAAACTTAAAATCTTTACTGAAGCAGGTAATAATTTTTTTCTTGTACTCCTTTAAAACTAAATGTTCTGGTATTCAAAATGTGGAATTATAAAACATAATATAAAAGGAAATTCTGAATAAGAGTCATTATTCTTACCTAAGAAGAGCAGTTTCTTCGTTGTTATGCATTTTTTCTAGTAGATATATTTTGTCACAGTTGGTATTTCTGAAAAAAGCATATTACAATTCAATATAAGAATACTAAGTGGTTGATATTTAAAATTAGAATAGTCTCAAGCCAAAAACTAAACAAATATTTAAATATTACTTTACAGAAATACTCACATATTTACAACCTTATGAGATTCAATCTCATATTCCCTACAAAAGAGTTCTAAATGCTTCTTCACATTAATTTTAAAGCGAATTATGTCATTCTTATCAAATATTCCAAAACTTCTTTTTCTTTCTAGGCTATTATACTGACCCCTTTCTAACATATAATGCTGCATAAAAACTTTAAAATCAAAACAAAAAACTTAAAGCATGCATACAAAATAGTGCACATACAAAAAACATTGTGACAAAAACTTTAAACTTTAAAGTTAACTTCATGAAAAAAGTAACGTTGAAAACTACTAAGTGTGCCTATTGCAAAAGAAAGGTCACAAAAATCATAAACAACAACAAAATTTATTTAGTGCTTTTATATGCTACTTACATTTTATTTATTATAGTGAGTGCACTGCAGAAGGTATGACTTCACTCGTCGGTAAATTCGTATCACAACTTAATCACTACTCCTCCCAACGAGAAGTGGCGAAGAATTGTTCCAGCTCTACTGACTACATTACGTAGCTTACTTCTCACTACTTGTAAGACGCATGCGCGTTTAAATACGTCAATTATTCAATCTAAGCCTAAAGCGGTCATTTCAAAATAAAAACGAACTATCATTTGTTAATTTGAGAATATCCGATTACATTACAGTGGACTGAACCTAGTATTTAATAACAATAAAAAGCTAATCACGCATTATATGATTAACAGATGTCAGTAATTATGATATTTATGATTAATAAAGGATAAAAAGGGATTAGAAAGTCGCGATTTGCCATGTTATAATCTATAGTCATCTAAACCAATGAGTTCAGTTAGTAAATAAACATTGAAATGAAATAATTTAATTAATAAAAAACATCGTATTATTTCAATTCGAATTTTGAACTTAACTTTGAAGTCTAACAATTGTTGTTGTAAGATTCGTCCTTACGGTCAGGTCAAGATCATATGACCATACCGCCTCGTCTTTAGTAGTTTATTTTTCTGTTGATGTTTTATAAAGTATACGTGTTTAGTTCGCCATTTTGTTATTCCGAAAGCTAAGTAGACCTACAAACTGTTTCTATTCTTTAAATTTATGTCAGAAGCAATAAGTAAAGAGTTTACTCACGCAGCCTCTACGCAGATAGTTGAAGTATTCCTTCAAATTGAAACCAATAGTCATGTTATTTTTAAGATTGCTTACATGTAACAACTAAAGACTAATTAATTATTAGAAACAGTGGTGTAATTAAAGTATCTGTAGATATGCCATATAATATATCCATACTGTTAGCCCATCAGAGCAGCGCCATCTTTGGCTTAGTGGCTAAATTAAAGCAAAGATTATGTCGTATCTAGCCCACGTAGTGTCCGTGAAATATGATGTAGATGTCGCTATCGTTATAAATAAATCATATTTAACATTTTTAATGTTAAATAATAATGTCTATTCATAATATGGGAAAAATTTCAAACGAATACAACTCAGTACGATTGAAGAAGCTGAGAAGAGTAGAACTAGTAGAGCCATATTTTTTTTCTTTGTTACACAGAGAAAAAAAATATTGCAAAATTATATATAATGTGTTCGTTTAATACACAAATATAAAACAATTAAAAATACAAAAATGTCATTCGAAGTCTCCATTGGCTGCCACAGAGTCCTTTAAACGTTGAGGCCACTTTTCAGTAGAAGCACTTACTCTTTGCCAATCGTATGAATTGTTTTAAGGAATCCAAATTATCATGGCGTTTAAAGTAAGCTACGTTCTCTAAAACTGATCATAAATCATAATCCAGCGGAGTAATATCGGGACCAGATGATTGCCAGTCATCAGCTCCAATGAAGTCCGAGACGTTCGCTTCCAACCATGGTTGCGTGGACTGGAGCTTTGTGACCCGGCACCGAGTCTTGCTGGAAGTATGGTCCATACTTGATTATTGAACATGGTATTATCAGGGGGCTCAACTAACTACTCAACAATGATATCTTGATACACTTGTGCCGATGTTTTGGTACCTTTCTCACAAAAATATGGCTTAGTCACTCCTTCATAGCCAACGCCCCACCAAACCATCACAGAGGTCGGATAATGCTTACGTTGCACTTGTTGACTAATTAGGAAGCTTCCCTTAGAGCTTTAGGCATAAAGGTCACTTCGTTTGTTGAAATGTTACTCAATTATAAAAGAATTCTCATCTGTAAACAAAACTTTCATTTGACATCCCCTTGCGTTTCCTTTCAATAGTTGTTTCTATTTTACCACCCTATTCATCTTTAATTCATCAATTACGAACGAACCACTATGTCTCCTGTAGGCTGCAAGTCATCTCTAAAAATACGCGACATGGTTCTAGGTCCTACCTTCATTTCACTAGATAAAGTCCTTTGCCTTTGGACAGATTTAATGGAATTCTTTCCGTCCTTTTCATACGAACACTACGTGGACAGCCAGATATTTCCCTCTGACAAACAGATAACGTCTCAACAATGGATACAAACCCATTAATAGCCCGATACACAAACATTTGACTAACACCAAGTGTATGGAAAGTTTTAAAAAGTGCATTTGACTCGATACCTACTTCGTGTAATGTAATCATAGCGAGTTCGTCCCCACTCCATTTTAACATCACAAAATATTGTAAAAAGTATTGACAATGCAACGAGAAAACTCTATGAAGAATCCTAAAAAGATGACAGACTGATTCCAATTTCAAGTGTAATATTTTTAGTTGTAACAGTATTTAAGGCC
>JAFELO010002086.1:37366-80846 GCA_017140195.1 Eumaeus atala
TCCTCGTCCCCTCAGAGCTGGAGTTCCTCAAGGATCGGTCCTCTCTCCCACCCTCTTCAATCTGTACACAAGTGACATACCGCGACACCCCGGCGTACAGCTGACGATGTTCGCGGATGACACCGCACTGTACACGCGGTACCTCCCCAAATTCGGAGCCAAGCTACTCCAAAAGGCCGTCACCGAACTCGGTGAATGGTTCTTAAAGTGGAGAATAGAGGTAAACGCAGAAAAGTCCATACTCTTCTCCCGTACCCCGCCCTACCACAATCGAGGAAGCATGCCCGCCATCATGCTCTACGGTAACGTGATACCCAGAGCAGAGACGGTAAAATACTTAGGCGTCACGCTCGATAGGTCGATGAGCTTTAAGAATCACATTGACAACGTTCTAAAAAAGGCACGGCATGTCCTTTTCAAATTACATCCACTCATTAACAAGAAGAGCAAAATGGCTAATAGACATAAGGTCACCTTGTACACTACATGCATACGACCGATCATGTCGTACTGCAGTGCAGCTTTCGCGCACATAGCCCCGACCCAAGTAGAACGTTTGCAGAAAATGCAGAATAGATTCTTGCGCATGGCCACTGGATGCCCGTGGTACATTCGTAACATCGACCTACATTGCGACTTTCAATTAACATCGATAAAAGGTCACTTCAAAGAGCTGTCTCAAAAGTTCTTTGACCGTGCTCTTAATCACAAAAATAAACTAATCGTTCAAACGTCGGAATACGACCCGACGTTAATAACCGATTCTCGTTACCGTCGGCCGAAGCACGTACTGCACGATTCTCTTCCTGCTAGAACCAATACGATATACACCGCTCGTACCGGTCGAGCGTTGAAACCTTACATATAGTTACAAAGCTATAAGTCGTATGACTGACCGAATGACAAACTCACACACCGCTTACGGAAACGAGCCCGGGTTCGAATCCGTAAGACGTGAGCTTAGATAAATGTAAAAATAAAATAACGCGATCTTAGAGAGCTCTAAAAATAAAAATAATAAATCATTATCACGGCTTTTAGCCGATTTGAAGCGCAAATCGACCCCACCCGTCAGAGGGTGGGGGAGGAGGCCGGCCTCCTCTGACAAGCCAAACCGAAAGACGAGCTCAACTTTTCCTAAACACGTCCCGTAACATTAAACGGCATCGTGCGCGCGCCGTCCCACTAGAGTGGGGAGGGGGACCGCTCCCCCTTTTTGGTCCCAAAAATAACCACGATAGGGTAATGTCCACTAAAATTCCGGTTTGCTTCTTCTCATCTGCGGGTAAGGAGGGGGGTCTGTCCCCCTATCGTCTACCTATAACCAGAAGACAAAAAGTCTTCCGTAATCAGTCGAACTGTTAGGGCTGGCCAAGTGCCGCCAATCAGTAGTAGGTCCCTCCGAAAAAAAAAAATAATCCGATGGACCATAGGAGGAAATAATGAAGGACGAATGTACATCTGTATAGTTCTTTTTGGCTGTGCAAAAGTTTATGGGTCTTTTTAGTCACTAAAAGCTGCCTGTTGTATTGATCTGTTCAACCCTATGATAAGCGAATCGTTCAAGTGTGTTTAATTTTTATTCTTTTAAGTTTAAGAAGATTTTTTTATTATATACTACATAAGCATTAGGAATTTCATAATTCCTATGCGGCAAAAACATGTAAACGGCTGATTATATTGTTGTCATAAGTTATTAAAAGTACCCGAAGAATTGTAATTAGTTAGTTAAACAAACCGAGATTAAATACATAAAAATATTTTTTTGTAATGATCTATAGATATGTCGAACCTTGGCACAAATAAACCTTCACGCGTTCCAAGGGTGGAAACTGATTTATTATACAAATATTGTAGATTGCGTGCCATTAGAGAAAAAAACGGAGAGGACCGCTGTGTGGTACACAACGTCCGTCAAATCAGCGCTATATTATGTCTAATTTATAAAGTACTAGCGTACCTGCTTAGTATTGTTAGCATAATGCGAAACGTATAAATGTCGCCACCCTTATAATTGAAATAAAACTGTTTGTACTTTTTTCCGGGAATAAAGAAAGAATACTATTAATAATACTATTACACTAACACTGTTACTGATTAATATTGTCCTTAAAAAATAGACGGGCCTGAAATACCTATCAATCGAAAATTGGTGCAATGTTATTCCTTAGTACCTTTTTTTTCGCGGGTTAATGGATTCATGCACGGCCATCGGTCTTGGGCGGGATCCAGTGGTGTGTATGGAACTCACGAATGTGCTGAATAACCCACAAAAACCCCGCGGGTGCCATCGGCCGCCAAAACTGAGGTGTCCCGGATCTGTCAGCTACAGTGCACCTCGGCTACTGGCCAGCCCCTGGGAAGGAACCGTACTACTCCAAAAGGGAAGCTCATGCGACATCCAAGACCACACCACTACGACGTCGGGACCTCTGAATGAGGTCAGTCTCCCATCCTGACTACTGTTTTCAATTAGGGAGGCGGTATACGCTGCTCTTAGCGGCTTTGCCATGTGTTGATCCTTTCTTATTAGTGTTCTGAAATAAAATTGGTTGATTGATTGTTTGATTAAACTATTAGGGTGTTACTATAGGGTATTAGGATGATCTAAACAGGCCGTTTAGACCCTAATGAATTACACTTTCCAAAGTGGAGTATAAGCGGCTCACCATGGCTTCTCTCTCGGACATAGATTCTGCCCACTTGTACGTGTATATGTTGTCGAAATAGTGTTACGGTGATATCCACTGAAATATCCCGGGATTCATTTCCCTTTTCTTGAACGAGCGACCGTCAATGACCACTTGACGCGAAAGTCTCATCTAGACAAAAAGTATCTTTTATAGAGCCCGTTGTACCAAAAGCGATCTAGTGCCTTTTAGATGTCTTGAGATATGATAGTGACTCAACCTACACCTCAATGATCTCGCGAAAGATACGCGTGGCATACGTTAAAGGGTGATAAGTCTGATAAGGTGTTTTTCAGGTATACCAGCAGCTAATTGCTCACTACACTCTCATCCATGGCTCGTTTCGCAGACCAGTGGCGACAAAGAGATAGTTCTATAATTAGCGGACTTAGCGCGCCTGACTTTTCAGTCACTGGTTGTACGTTAGTTAACGCCTTGCAGGATTTGAAACTACTCTAGGGCACGCATTTTCAGGACTACAAATGAGATCCGTTCAGGGCCACTGGCATTGTTCACGTATATATCTCGGGGTGTATTTTTTGTCGAATGCGTATAACAACCGTGGAGACTCCGCAGTGGGGTAGGAGATGTTTGACTTGTAACATTTAGTCTCAAACCTTCCTTTTCAAATTCAGGTTGATTTCAAAGCAAGGCCAAACTGAACAGGGGTTATTCATATAATGGCGTAGTATATTTCCTGATGCCTACCACTGTCACAACATTTGAGCAAATTGTCGTGTCTTGAGAGCTGAGACAATGGCTACCTAGAATAAGGTACAAAAGAACGTCCCACTTCATCTCCAGAATTGTTGTTCAATTCATTCCATCATGACTGTTGCGCTATACAGCGCAACAGTCATGATGGCATGTTGACACTGATTGAACCAGACAAGGATAGTACAAAACATAAAATACAATAATTGAGACGAAACTATAACAGTAAGATAACAGTGTGCCTTTAGGCTACGAGAAATTGGATAGATTTGACATAAACAAGGTAGTCAGGAGGTGATGCAACCGACACGAAGTATCGATCCGGGTCAGTAGTTATCAGCACATCGAGGCTGAAGGCAGTATGCCTATGTGCATCGGTCAACTGAGCTGCCTCCTACATCAGCTGTGAAACGTAGTAAGAGCCAGGTTGTAGACCACTCTTCCAGTGTGGTTACTATTACTCTAGAAGATTTTTGTGTCTTGCCCCACGACAAGGCACTAAAGTTTTACTTAGTGAGCCTGGAACATTTGATACTGATTGGATGATGCACAGATGCATATCAACATTGTGCGCGCATCACGCAACAAGAACTTTTATTGATTGCTCTACGCCGACGAAAGTGCCCAAAGGACTCGTCGACCTATCGTGACTGGATGAACCGTCCCCCCTTCCACCACCGGCGGATGGTTCAAATAAACTGGGGTTATCTACTATAAATTTACATCTTAGATTTTTTGTCCTCACATCGACAACATCACAATTATTATCGTAATTTATTTCGTTGAAGAACCAAGACTTAAAAGTTGCCGGCATTAGATATGTAGGAGTATTGTAAAAGTTAGTGCCATGTGCATTGCAGCTGAGCTGACCCGGTACATCCCGGGAGGTACCTCTCGTTCGACAGTCAGCGTATAGTAGTCACGTACAGCTATGCTGTCATGTTTTTAAGTGTCATGCTGTTTGTAAGTAGCCGGTTCTCTATTGTTGAGTTAAGAGAGACAAAGCACTGTTTAACAATTACGTAAATGTCTGTGGACGTGAGTAACATATATTAAAAAGCTCCGGCTACACAAAATGTAGGTAATATGAAAACTACAAACATGTCGGTTCGTAAAATGGTCAAAAATAAATTTTTATACGTAACCTATGACAATATTAAAAAAAATAAAATAATGGAAAGCCATTCCAATGACATTAACTTGCAAAGTATCTAAAGTCATCATTTTCCAAAGAAGTAAGTAGATAATGATTAGAAGAGATTAATTTCTGTGGTAAGTGCTGATTTACTACTCAATGCTATCGGTAAAAACTAACTATATAACTTATGATGTCCATACTAATATTTAATTTATCTAAGCACATGATTGCATATGATGTGTTGGCCGAATCGCTGGTGAGCTTGCTGGAAATGTTGCACAGCATAAATGAATCTTCCCGACGTATTGGCCTTAGAATGAACTTGGACAAGACAATCGTAATGTTCAACGAACACGTTCGGTTAGAGTAGAAGGTGCTATTCTCGAAGTCGTAGACGAACACATCTACCTCGGGCAACATTGCAATTACGTAGATGTAACTTCGAGAAGGAAGCCGATAGAAGAATTCAGTTGGGTTGGGCAGCATTCCGGAAGCTTCGTCACATTCTTATGTCGCATATACCGCAGA
The DNA here is from genome assembly GCA_017140195.1 of Eumaeus atala. NCBI lineage: Eukaryota > Metazoa > Arthropoda > Insecta > Lepidoptera > Lycaenidae > Eumaeus > Eumaeus atala. Next base: position 42,437 of record JAFELO010002086.1, read on the forward strand.
GCTTGAAGACAAAAGCCATCAACAAATGCGTTCTACGCGTGATGACCTGCGGGCCGAAACAAGGCCTCTTGATTTAGGGCTGGTCCGCAAGTTTGCGGTAGCCCAGCGGGCTATTGGACGTGTTATGTTGGGTGCCTCTTTGTCCAATAGAAGGCACAACGAAGTCATAAGGCTGAGAACTAAAGTATCCGATATCACGCGAAGAATAAGCTATCTAAAGTGGCAATGAGCTGGTCACACACTGAAAAGATCAGATGGCAGATGGGGCAGAAATATTCTGGAGTGGAGTCCGCGTCTTGGAAAACGAGGTGTTGATTGACCTTTTACCAGGTGGGAAGACGATCTCCATGCAGTAGCAGATCCGGGTTGGATGCAAGTAGCAGGAGATCGGTCGTCGTGGCGTTCATTAAGAGAGGCCTATGTCTAGCAGTGGACTGATGAGGGCTGCTAATGATGATGAAGCATGTAATACTGTACTAAACAATATCCAGGATAGGGTTACTAGATGAAATCACGCACAGTAAAGAGTATAACGCTTGATTTCTACTGCTACATGCTGACATTTAGTCGCAGTTTGATACTGTTTCTCTTCTTCGAAGAAGTAAGTAAGCATTTACATGTCTAAAAATTTAAATAAATCATAATTATTGTCTTTTTTAGTGTATAAGCACGCATCTGCGCACCTCTGGCGAGTCTTTCTTTTAATTCTTTCACGCGTATCACACCGATCTCAGATTTCTATTTTATTAAACTTTTCATCAAAGAGATCCGTTATATTGAAATTTCCGTAAATACAACTTCAAGAAACTTGGTGAGTACTAGTTAAACTTAGTCTAAAATTTTTCAAAATTATAGTTGAGTGATAAGTGATAGCCCTTATCCCGGGAATTTTTTAATGTATGCGTCTATAAATACCAACGGCATTTCTCCTTATTCTTCATCTTATTTAAGCCTTTTAGTTCAAACAGTGTGTATTAGTTTTTATAATATTTACTTTACGCAAGACATCTTCTATCATAACCCATACCATTAGACCATAAATCGAGCTCAATGTTTTTCACTTTCCTTGCTAGAGATTAGATGTTGGTATGTAAAACTTTAAAAATTGAATTCATAGAACTAGAGAATTATAAACATGTTTACTTACACTTTAGGCCTCGCTTCGCAAGTGCTCCAGCCCGGCCTAACATCGGCTCTCCTATAAACTACTCGCTCTGTCCTGTCGTCCATGATGACTTCGTCGAAAATGAATGCTGGATTATCCATTGCTGAATATTTACTTCAGTTACAACGGTAACTTAGTGAGAAGCTTCACGGCTAAAGCGCACCTACGTACTGATTTCTATTGAACACACCGTGTTCCATTGTTGATTCAACACATTGCAATCAAGTGGAAAAATGGCGTTCCATTTCAATATGGCTGATTGTATCACGGAAATAATGACGCATAATAAAATGATTTGAAAATATTATGGAAGCGTAGGAGGTTCCAGGGCGATTAGATTGGTGACATTGTTGTGATATATATTGTATGTAATGTAATTATGTATTTTTTATTACAATATTACATTATATAAAGTATTTTAAGTAATCATAAGCGGACTTTAGATCCATATATCCAATAAACATTGATTCAGCGTTCATCTTAGTCAAATAAAAGTTACCGTAAAGCTCGTTCGAATTTCAACTTAAAAATGGAATGACATATGTGGATAATGTGTGTGGACTTTTCACACCACGTTAGCCTAGCCCTGTGCTAGGTACCGTAAGGAATTGTGTTACAGGTACTAGACGACATAAATATATTTAATAAATATTATGTAGATATAAATTTAAGAAATATTATATACTTAAAAAATTTATTATAGAAATACATATGATACATATATAAACATCCATTACCTGGGCGGGATTTGAACCCGCAACCTCTGGCGTAACACGCGTACTAAGCGCCACGTTACCAACTGAGCCAGCCGGTCGTCAATCTCATTAGATAGACCAATGTGCGTATTCTGCAATGCGAAAATCAAATTAAATATTTTAATTATTCACGATCCAACAAAGTTACAGCATAAGATTAAGTACTCTCAGTTTTCAGACGACCAGATGAAATAATACGCTAGAGTCGTAGAAAGCCGCACATTGCGACATGTCGAAAATTTTATAATAAATAATTCTAAACGAATGTTGTTATATGATAGGTAATTTTATAATCCGAGTGAAGAGCATTTAAGAAATGATAAATAATAATAAGGTAAAAGGATCCAATACCGCGTAATCTGAAATTTGAACTAATCAGCGGCATATCAACGACAAACTTTGGTTATTTATTTTTTTAAAACAATAAATTACGTGGAATAATATTTTTGGCAAGTTCAGACCAGTTCTATTTACACGCCAGTATCGGGCTTGCTTAGACTTTAACGCATGCGCATAAATTTAAAAAAAAAGTAATTAGTTTATGTAACGTGTGCATGTGACAGTGCTCTTCATACAAAATAGTGGCTATTATATTAATTACATGAATTACTGTTGTGTTTTCAACGTATTTGATGACTATAAGAGTAAATTTACTTTAGATATGAGTAACACTATTATTTGTTTGTTTTGTGTCCACCCTTCTAGTTCTACTTCGCAACAGTTACTTCGGTGAAATTAAGAACACACATTTCTATTAAAAAGTTAAATTCGCTGTGATAGATGCTTAAAATGGCCAATTGCATCTTAATCCGAGCCAACGCTAATAATTGCTTACATAATTAACTGTTTTAATGGAAGATATTAAAATATTTTTACTCCTCCTTCATTGTAGATTTCATACATTAAGGCTGATTTTACTCTCAAGCTCTTATCCCAAAAAATTAAAAACCGGCGACGACGAAGACTCCATGTTCGTCCATTGATTGAGCAGAGAGCAGTTGCAGGAGAGTTTGTCTTGTTATGTGGCACTTTGAGGGCTGACGAAAGTTAATTCTTTAATTACTTTCGAATGTCAACTAGAACGTTTGACGAACTTCTAGCAAAGATACAGGATGAACTGGTCCATTGCAGCTTACGAATCGTGCCTACCTATTGAACGACTAATGGTAACTTTAAGATAAGAAAAAACATATTTACTCGTTTTATAATTATGTGTGATCATGGCAAAGTATAGGTAAGAAAACAACATAAGTATTTATTATTGTTATGTTTCATTATAGGTAAGACAAAAAAATAACATAAATGACATATTATTAGTAATTAAACATAATATAATTATTCATCGGTACGTCTAGCTGTCTCATAACCAGTATCCACTTCGCGATTCGCCATGACTGTACGCGCTGACGACGTCCGCTCCGCTTGATACTACAAATTAATAAATAAATACCAAGTATTTGTCCTTTATTAATTTGATATTATTGTACCAATAATATTTAAATTGTTATGATATTATACTGTCATTATAAACATATTTTATGAGCCATGAACGGTAATAATTTTGTTAGTCAGAATTGCATTTAATAGGTCAAATATTACATACAGTACCGCACCATACATCTGTAATTAAATATATAGGAACATATTTATGAGTGTTATAGCGTCTATGCTGTGTTAAAGCTGAATTGGCCGGTGGCTCATTGGCAAGAATAGGGGAAATAAGGGCATCCACATTTACCATGAGGTTGTCAATTGACGTGAAATGTAAGGCGTTCGTCTAATGTGATACCGGGATACTTAATGTTGTCAGTGCGTTTGAGGACAACACAGTTACATGGTGATGTAATAATAGGAGGTGAGTGAAGGTGAACATAAGTGGAAATTTTAGGTCGGCAAGCCGCAGTTTTATAGACACCAATGTAATTAGACTTACTTAGCCGAAACTTTATATAAAACATTCCTCTGCCCGCACACCTGGTGATGCTCTCCCAATTTCCATCATGAAATGTGATAACAATATCATCAGCATAGCAAAGGAGTTCCACTGATAGTAAGCACAGGCTATGTAAGTCATACATATATATCAGGAAGAGGGTTCGACCTAATATACTTCCTTGGGGTACACCAAAATTTATTATTTTTACTACTCAAGTGACCTTGAATTTGAACGACTTGATGCCGGCCTGAGAGCAAATTTTTGAATCAGTCGCAGCTACGCCACGAATCCCTATGTTTAGGAGCCTTTGCAGGAGAATTGGTATGGAAACAGTGTAGAAAGCTTTTGCCAGGTCAAGAAACACTGAGTCGATTCAGCTGTAAGGCAGTATCAAATGGTGTTTGTAAGTAATTTAACAGAATCATCGTTAATTCATCATCGTACATTTTTTATTGTTTGTGTGTTTCAGTTTCAGGTTGATGTTAAAAAATGGCAGATTAGGTCGGACGAGGGGAAGAGACAAGAAAATTGCATAATCAAAGCGGGTTTAGACGTAGATTAGGTTTAATAGTAGACAACCCGCGTAGTGGCGGAATCTGGACATCGAACGACGGAAATATGGCACGTAAAATTTTCAATAACTTATTAGTTTTTGTCTTCTCTCTCTTGTTGTTGTATATAAGTTCTATTTTGTTAACAGTTAAGAAAGGTCTTAGTTTTCCAAGATAGCTATATATGAACGCCCTTGTATGGAGCGGGGACCACCGTGCTACTGTTGAAAAGTATTAATTGCAAAGTTTAATGGAGTCGGTTAGGTTAGATTTAGTATTTAATTAGTCGGAGTTGTCTCTTTTGGGTTCATTGGGTTGACAAAATGTTTTTATTGTTTGCTACAATTTCTTAGTATTGCCGCTAGACTTTAGGAATTTATTTGCACCATATTCCATTTTCACATTTTCTTTAGTAGAATTGCAGAAATTTCTGTGCCTTTTGTAAATTAATTGAGCCGTGTCGTCGTTGGGGACTTGAGGGCGACTGAATGAAATCGGTCTCGGTGGTGAATTTATCGTAGTAAGGAGTGTACCACGGCGTTAATGTGTACTTGGCTCTAGTGGCACGTATTTCCTTTGATTTTTCCCGATGGCACTCTGTATGCGATTGACAAAAGATTATGTAATGTACATCAGTAATTATGACATCTACTTCCATTCCTAGTTGTTGTAACCGAATTGTTACTGCGTTAATGCTCAAACTGATACTTCTTATGTGTATCTCGTGTTACAGCATATTCTAAAATCGTATTCATCAAATTCTCATGTCACAACGTTTCTTACTTTACCCCGAAATGGCTGTACCAATTTTTACCAAATTTTATATGCATATTCAGTAGATTTGAGTATCGGATACCTTACATTTATTATACAACTAAGTTATAAGGGTAGTTCACTTAATCCGGCAAAACAACGTTTGCCGGATTAGCTAGTTTTATATTAAGTTGTATAAATTTTAAGTTCATTAAAGAAATTTATTTGACAGGTGATTATTTGTTATTGGGGTGACTCTTAAACTTAATTTAGCACCAGAACACACGTAAGTGTTAAGTTACCTGTTCTTCAAATAATTCTAGCTGCATTGCAGCCGAATTAGGTTGACCGCTGTGAAGTTACAACTTTGGTGTCGCGTTTCATACGATTCGTGATTAGCCGCTGGCCCCTTGGAGGAGGAAAGAAGGATCGGCATAATAATATTAATAATGAAGATGTTTTTGGGCATCGGTAGTTAATTGAAGGGCTCCATCCACTTGTTCGTCCCTCTTCAAAATAAAAATAATAATATAAAAAATTGCATTTATGTAAATTTTGTGTAGGGCAAAAGGCCACGGATTTCGTATTAATTTATAAACTCAATTACATTGATTTCACGAAATTTCTTCGGGTTTCCTCGTTACATCTTCTGTCGTTTCGTTTTCACTGTGAAGTGCTTCTCGGTAAAGTGATAGAAGGCCGGCAAGGTTTGAGTCCAATTCACTAGCGGTAACGAAACATAGGTACACTACGTTTATTTACTTTTTCGGGATAAAATGGGAAGGTGCGTTTGGTGTACCGCCACAAAAAGATATAGAATTTTTTTTACAATATTTTTTCCTTTTCTTTGACTTGTCTACGCTGACGGGAGTGTCCAGTGCAGCTGCATCAGATAAGTTAAGACATATCGAGTGTCGGTCTAGGTCGACAGGAGGAAAGACCCCCCTCCTTTCTCACAGATGGGAAGGATGCATCCCGATAGTTATTTAAAATTAGCTAAAGTAATCCGATAGTTATTTAAGATAAGTTAAAATATATAAAATTGTGAAGGGTAGCATAACATTTATGGCAGGTATTGATATGTAGTGTCATCAGTCTTGTCATAAATAATGTAATAATGAAAAAAAATTTTTTAACCGAAAATAACATTTTTTTGTTGTACTATGGATGAGTACCTTCGGCTGCTATTTAAAACTCGTATCACACCCGACTCATCCGTAAATTCTGCGGCAGTCGATCAGGGAACCTACGTGTCCCCCATCTGTCCATCCATTCGCTGAAAGCCGTGAAATCTCGGGTCGGTCCCCCTTACCAAGTCCCGTCGTCAGGCGAGCAATCATAGCCATCCGATGAAGTGTGTTGGGCTTCTCTTGGCTTCCGCAGCATAACGCCATAGCTGTCTAAATGGTAAATAATATAAAGGTTTCTAAGAAAGATTTCTGACTAGGGTTAACACGCTTGGCAAGATATTCGATCCAAGTGTGGTAACAAGTTGTATACATTTTAGGAATCGTCATTTAAATCTCTACAATTTGATACCGAACTTGATGTGTCAGGTACGAAGAAAAAATTGAACTTCACGACTTCGACTTGTCCAAACCCTCACTTTTTTTTAATTTTTTTTAGTTATTTATTGGTACAAGAACATGTCCGAAGAGACATTACAGTTGTCTAATTCATCAACACAGGCATAAATAGACAATTTAACACACTTTAGTTAACTTTTACAAAAATTAAGTAAACACTTATTCTTAATTATATACTACTTATTTTCTAATATCGGCTTAATTATTTTTATAGTCTGCTGTAATACCTATTAGTAGAATTGTTCTCACCATTACGAGGTAATACCATTCTACATTTCACACGAATTGGGTGGGCATGAACGGTGAGGTACCTTCAGCTGCTATGAAACCATGCTGGTGGCCCATAGACGGACGGCGGAAAAGTGCATTTACATAATACAGATGTCCAATGGCGTCCCGAAGTTTAGTCACCAAAAGGTTCCGACTGTTCGTTTGTCCCCTCATCTATATACATTATAAAACAAAGTCCCTAAAAGCTACTGAACGGATTTTCATGCCATTTTCGCCAATGGATAGAGCTAGCTCCGTGGAAGATTTTAGTGCATAATTTATTATGGTAGCTATCCAGCCCATCTTATTCCCCGGAGACAAAGAGAAGACGGGCGGATCGCTAGTTATTTATTATAAAAAGTCCCTAAAAGCATACCTACGTTTGCAATTGGTATTCTGAAAATCTACAGAATGTAAGTTCGTGCGGTTTTTACCAACATTAGCTTTTAGTGTATAATTTGTAAACGTGACATTCCGTGTTATTCACGAGCGATGCCGGGGCCGATGCGAACCGTGACTGTACAGAAATACCTCACTTCATCCACAGTCTACTTTGCACCACAACAGTGATGATGGTTTATTCGCCACTCATAGCTATTTGATCCATTTCATAAATGCGCTCTATACACTTTCTGTACCCTCCTACCTGCTACCTGCACGAAAATGTTACGGTACGTAATATCATGTACTACCTACGTCTGATAAACGTGGTCACGTTTTTTGGGGTTCCTTGGTCAAATAGCAAACACGGAACAGAAAATCGGAAAACAAACACGTTTATATTACGGGGCTCATCATAAACATCTTTGGTAATTCTTTTTCTATTTTTTAGCATTTATTGTTATTAGTAACTATCTCGCTTGATAACTAAGTACCGTGGTCTGTTCACGAGTATCGTATGGATGGAGAGTCTGGTTACAGACAGACGGACAACAGTCTTATTGATAGATAGCTTACCCTTTGGATATGGAAACCGAAAATGTGTTAATAGAATTTGGAATTGCTTCCAACGTTCCATTAATAAGTTCCAATAATACTTTTCTAAAAGGAAACTGTCATAGCTACGTTTATTGTTTTTCATTTCACGTTGTTAAATTCATTTTTTTCTGGCCTGTGATCATCATACCCTGTCATTTTCCTCATCGTATCAGTATCTTTTGTTAGATATTTACAGTAAGATTTTTAAGTTTTTTTTTATAGAATAAGAGGACGTACGAGCGTTTTTACGACTACCGACGCCCATTAATATCCGCAGAATTACTATGCCGATGCGTTGCCCTCCATGTCCCCTTAAATGGTCTACTCACGAATCAAACAAAACGCGACAGTATAGTATTTTTTTCATGCATAAAGGTACCATCATAACCATCATCATCATTAATATCGCCTCTTATCGATCCTCTGTTGGATATAAGTAAATCAAATAATAACTATCCTCCGGACTGCGGAAGCGTAGAGAAGACAAATAACTACTATTTCAACTAAAGCTTACAACATGCACTAAACTTCAAGACAACATGAGTGTCGTAATGTCAGAACAGTTTCACAGGATACCAAAGCCCCGTATGGGCTAATTACACTATTAGAAAATTAACTAAGTGGAAAGATACAAATTTCAGTTTCCCAGCTTCTGGATGGAGACAATACAAGCATGTGGTAGTTAATTATCGAATAACTACTCGACAGTTTAACAGTAAAGGGTGAAACCGGTCCTTATTGTCGTTAAAATAGGGGCCGGTTACTCACCTGCGAAGATTGAATGCATGAGATAACTCAGAAGTTTCGTTTTGATTTGTCTCGAATTTACATAAAAACAATGACATTTCAGGGGCACCTCGCCCCGTCAGTCCTGTTACGAATTAAGAGGTGACGGATTTTGAGCTGTCAGCCGTCACGTGTCACGTTCCATGCCCTCTTCGTCTTGCTGGTAATTGGTAATATTAAATATAACATTTGCGATATCTCGACTCAAATATTTCGCCTTTAACATTTCTATATCAGTCTGTTCTTTTTTGTTTCTTCATTTTTATTGTTTTTTTTCTGTGTCGCGGGGTAGCGCACTTACACGTTGTTACATGCCTTGGGTGAGAGCCGGTGGTAAGCGAAGATCTAAAACCACTAAAAACACCGCAAGCACCTACAATGTCGCCTTTGATGTGGCGCCTCGCAATTCTTACTCATCAAGGCATCTATGAGACTTGTAAGCGCCATAAGGGCCTCCCTGCCACCTCCACATGGGTTCGCACTACAGAACGACCCCACCAACTTCGGGACAATGCAAAGAGATGAGGTTCCCATCCTCATGGGTGAAAGTACTTTCCCCCCCTGCCGTTTATAGACCTCTGCTGACCCGACCGACCCGACCCGAATAGACCCGAAGTGGCTGCCCTTTGCAGCAGCAAAGGGCAGCCACTTCGGGTCTATTCCTATCGCGCAAGACACGATGTACACATAACACAAGGCCTCTGTCCAGCAGTGGATGTCGTCCGGCTGATGATGATGATAACCACTTAGGCTTACTGGGCCCCACCGACACGAGGCATGAACCCTAATTTCAAGAGAAATTACCTACTACCCTACCTAAGCTAACTTCACAGTCAACCAGCGGACATACCCTATTCCTATTTCAATAAACGACTTGTCCAGTTGCCAGCGTAACACGTGCCGAGACATGTACATTTATGCAAAATTATGAGTTCCCTGTTGTAAGGATCCCTAAAAATTACCAAATAATAAATTGTAACATAAATCCCATCGGTCTTGTGTAACTAGCGAAGAATTTAACGACGCTCTCCAGGCACTCAGTGTGAGCGTACAATCAATGGTTCAAACTATAACGGCAATATACAATTATAAACATACATTTTAGGAAGAGGCAGTGCCATGCTGCATAGGAGGAGGTAGTGCCATGCATCCCATGCATGGACGATGATGACACTACATCATCCTATGCAAAGGAATAGGGCCGGCACGACCGTATACACATAATTCCGCCGTAAAGCGACATCTTCGGTGTCGCGTCTCGTGCGGTTCGTCAGCAGCAACGTGAGAGCGTGAGGTACCGTCCCGATGGTGCCATTACCTGCCCACGCAGTGGGGTAAAAAGGTAAATGGTACTCATTGATCACATCATCAGCACTACAATCAATACTTCAATAATATTTACATAAAGTTCTACCGTTTATATTCATCTATTATCTCGGTCTCTTATCAATTGCATATTTTTCTCAAATTTTATCAATTATATTCGTTGTCTGTCATTGATGTTAGTGGAGGTGACTTTACTTGTACTGTGACTTACTACTCTCTCTCTCTCTCTCTCTCTCTCTCTCGCTGATCTCAATATATATATATAGAGGTAATATAAATATAGTATAATATATCTCTTTTACTTTCTGTTCCTAGGAGAGAGTCCTAGATATTATCCCCAATTTTAGTGGCGTTTGCTGCCATTGTTCTTGTATTCCTCTTTGCTACGACATGTCCGTATGATACCAACGATTCTACCATTGTGTGACCAGTTTTGGATGCTGGGGCATTCCTCGGGAAAATAGGTTTATTTGTAAATTTTTGATTAATTTTATCGATCTCAATTCAATAGATATGAAATCAATTTATTCTTGACGAAATGTACATTCGCAAAATTTATACCGAACGTCAGTTTTTTTCGGTATGGTCGATATTGCGCAGTATGTATTTGATCATTACACTTGTTAGTACGAGTATAAAATCATAAGTTTCGAGTTAGACTTGAAAGTTGATATTTATTCTGTTTGATCATCACACTTATTAGTATTAAATCGTAAGTTTCAAATCTAAGCATTAGGCTTTTTGAAGTGAACTCACACAAATAGCGTAAAACCTAAAAAGATTCTACAACGAAATGTCATGGCCCCTTGTTCTAGTTTCCACGATTATCAGGGACAAAAAAAACCCAAACATTAACCCCACAGCTTCTAGATATAACTTACAAGTAAAAAGTGTCTATCAGCTGCGTTCACCGGAACAACAAAATAATAATAAGTGTTAATAACACTTTTGGGAAGTGTTTTTATAAATTAATGGACTTGATTGGAAACCTTTAATAACAAAAGACATGACATCTGTCACCTCATACCCACGACTATGCTGCTGTATCTGAAACGTCGGGATTGACTGGACTGGATTTAAATAACCTGTGATAATAATTAAAACGTGAAAGCTTTGTTCTTAGGATATATGTCGCTTTAATACACACAACTTGCTGAATCGGCAAATGTTCTTTTGCGGGGTTGGGTCAATAACCCCTATACACCGAAGTATGAAAAATGGATAGTAGCCCATTCTTTCTTTCTTTCAGACCTACTCAATTTGCATATTAAATTTAGTAAAAGTCGGTAAACCCGTTTCGGAGGAGTAAGATATCTAATACAGTGACAAGAGAATTTTATATGTTATAAGATTATATTTTTTTTTTTAATTTTAATTTTATATGTTATAAGATTATATATTTTTTATTAATGTGTACAGGTTTATTTTAGTCGATAGAAGGTTTGTCTTTTGCAAATGTTATGTAACCATTTCAAGTTTTCTACTAATCTAGAAACACAATTCACAAATGGATTTCGATTTGATTTATGTTTTTTCTCTAACAGGTATTTAGAAAAATTATTTTATAATGACACTATCTGCACACAAAAATTGCGCAATAAATGTTAATGAAGTATATATATTTATAAATTATTTCGCTACATAATGACGCGAAGAAGTCTGAATAGAAATATCTGCATTTGATAAAGACTATGAATATTTTCTTTTTATAGAATAGGGGGCCAACGAGAAATCGGAGCCTTTCAACGATTAAAGACGCCCATGAACATAAGTATAATTATGCCGATGCGTTGCCCTCCTTTTCAACAAATTTAATCTGAAGGAAATAGGGCGAATAGTAGGTACTTATAATTTATGTAATATGTACTGACGTAGTTGGTAATACAGCTGCTACGCGACGGTCGCGATTTCAACTACCATTGACATTACCTTTGTATTACTAGCGATTCGCCACTGCTTTGTCCTTAAGTAATACCAACTAGATTGCTACCTTAACAATTTAATGCACTAAACCTTCCCCGGGAATCGCTATATCCATTGGTGTAATCCGCATTATCATTCGGTAGATTTTAAGAAAAACGATCACACACAGACCTTTTGGAAACATTTATTTATAATACGTATAGACATGTCCTCTTATAAGAAGCTGAATATCATTTTCTTAAATTAATTAACACACGCATTAAATTAAGTATGTTATGTTACGTTATGTCCACGGAAAAAAAGATTCAAAATTTATTTTTAAATGTGACATAATGGGATAGGCATTCTATTCTATTCTGGCAGATGTCAGAGGTATCGGAAAGTCATTGAGACACTTAAGGCGCAAATATCAATAGCGACCACAATGGAATCTCATTGTAAACGTCCTCTAACCCACCTAAGGGTCATAGGAACTTAAGTCAAAGTCACAAAATCTGAAACACGCGACCTATGCACCTCAGCTAAGATAGTTTTTATCGCTTACGCAACATGTTATTAATATCTTAAAAGAAATTATAGTGATAACTTTAGTTTCTTACTTAATTACATTCGATACATAAAAAGATCATATAATTATCGTCCCGATAAGTGGTTTGGTTGACACGAAATTAATACATTACATTCACTTTAAGCCTCTTATTATAAAATCGTTTCTTTATTTTACTTCGCTCATTGCAGGGGAAGAGATTAGGAGAACAACACGCTTGCATGACTATTTTGCGGGGCTATTTTTTTATGGGCGTCGGTAATCATTTAACTCCGTCCGCTTGTTTGTCCCGTCATAATATTGTTATTATTAGCTTTAGAGCTGCTAGCAGCACCCCACGATTTCATTAGCGTAACTCCGCTGCTCTGGGTCATAGACTCAAGGCATACAGCATATAGACTTCCTTGATAGTTGTGCCATCTAACACAGAAAGAGTTTTACAACTAGGGTCAGCAGTTCCTGACGTTACCACGGTAAAACAAAAAAAGAAAAATAATCTCTTCACTTATATTACAAACTAGTAGGACCCCGCGGTTTCTCCCGGATAGCTCAAATGCTCAAATGCTATAAGTGTACTCAAGCTTTACAATATACTTAGCCTGGCCATAAATAAAACAAATAAAAAAAAACATTTGAATTTGGAAAATATCATTTTTATACGATTGTTCATTGTGTTTCCTCATTTTGGCGCAAATATATTGTACAATATTTTGCGATACTTAAATGGAGTCGGGTGATAAAGAGAACAGAACGCTGTGATTCCATTACACAAAGTTGGTATGGAGACAAATGCAAATTAAAAACTCTCCACACTCTTCGTAATATTTAAGTGTTTGTGCACCGGGCTATTACTAGGTACAATGTGACTTCCTCTCATCAGGCCATCACGTTGTGCTTGTACGAAAAGGATGGTCAAAACAGTAAGGGAAATAATTAGAAGAAATCCTTTCCGAAAGCAAAAGATTTTGTCTTGGAAAATGAAGATAGCACCTAGTAGCATGTCACGTATAAGAGATGACTTAGGACTTGCATGAATAGGATTGAATAGGATGGTAAAATCGAAACAACTACTGAAGCTATGCGCAAAAAATGCTGCTCAATTCTTTTTTTTTACAAATGAGTAACACTTTGACAAACAAAATGACCGTTTTTATGCTCAAAGCTCTAAGGAAGTCGACACAGTGAAACGTGGGCATTATCCGACTTCTGTGATGCTTTGGCCCCATCAAAGCGGTTAGCTATGAAGGAGTAACTGAGCCAAGACTCGGCGCCGGGTTATAAGGCTTGGTCCACACGGTCTTGGTTGGAAGCGAACGTCTCGGACTTTATCACAGCTGAAGACTGATCGTCGTCTAGTCCCGACCTAAATCCGCTGGATTATGATTTACGGTCAGTTTTGGAGAGTACAGCTTACTGTAAACGCCATGATCCTTTGGAGTCCCTAAAACAATCCATGCGATTGGCAGTGAATAGTTTCCCTATGGAAAGAGTGTGTGCTTCTCTTGATAACTGGCCTCAACGTTTAAGGGACTGTATAGCAGCCAATGGAGACCACTTCGAATAAGCTTTTTATATTTTTGATTGTTTTATGAACAACACTGTAAACACACACAACTATCACACCATAGAAGTAATAAATGCTATTTCCAGTAAAAAAAAATTTTTTTTCTTTGTTACAATATTTATTTTATTTATTTATTCTGGGTATATAACTTAACCTTTCTCATAAATGTAGCTATCATGCACAAAAATAATCAAATCGGAGAAGAGTAAGTTGCTGAGATAGCGCGTCCAAACAAACATACAAAAATCTCTTCAGATTTATTATATAAAAATGTTGATAAAACAGTTTAATCGTACGGCTAATATAAACCAACAACAATTTTCTCAAAAATAACCACTGCCGATTTTTCTTTCCTTTCAATCTTCTAAACAGGTTGTGCAATTATGATGCAGTCTTCGGCAAACAAAATGATCAGGTTGGAGGTGCCATGATATCACATTATAGTCCAGCTTTGTGTAAGTTAGATTATCGAGTACAAAATTCCTCTCGTACAAACATTTACCTTGATTACAAGCTACCTTGGTATATATCTTCATATCATTAGTATAGATACATATCAATAGTATAACAATACTATACTATCGACATGCTTAGATCAAGATAGTTTCCGTCGCCCGACGAGCACTCACAGTAATCCGATAAAGCTGTATGGAGCTTCTCTTCGCTTCCACAGCATAAGTTCAGGTCCGAAAAAACATACCAAATTTAACAGAATTATTATTAGCGTCTTAGTTAAATGTGCTGTGTCCATTACTATTATGAAGAAGCATGCAACGGCTTGTTGATTCAAGCTGCTGTGCAAGCCGCGTTGCGGGCGAATTGGGCCAGAGCGACCGGTCATATAGACACGAAGGGACTGTTATGCAGTCGGATTCCGTGCTGTTTCTGAGGCCCATTGGCGGGGAATGGGTTTAGCAGATTAACACGTTTGCATAACAATTATGTGTATGTAATATTGCGTTACTAATAATGATCAATAGGCTCTGGCTGCCCGTCTATCCTATTATCACTCACCCAAAGACCAGCTTTGCAGCATATATAATGGGTGGAACCTGATTACGTTATTTCACAGATACTAACAGGGCACGGGTGCTTTAGAGCTCGCCTGCGCAGGATGGCGTTATGTGACCTGCAATCATGTCCTTGCGGTCATGAAGCTGAACCCAGAGACCATGTACTGTGGGAACGTGACTTGTACAAAAAACGAGCAAAACATCATGTTGGATGCCATCCAACGGACGAAAGTCGAAGACAACTTCTGTTTTTGCGATGTCAGGCCCCAGAAAGGGGATGGTGAAACAAGGAGAGAGTACTTGAATAATGTGTGGGGTGTCAAGAATTGCACGTTGGGGAACAGAGCCGGTGAGCAAACCCCCGTGCATCTCCCATGATTCGCTCCTCATACCAAGAGGTGGGTAGGAGCATGGGTGGAGATGGGTAAGTGCCCATCTGCCCCATTATGTCTAAAAAATTTAACCAGCTGCGAGAGAAAGACAGAAAGAAAATGTGTGCTCGGACCTCTCTCTTTCTCGCCTCTATAGTAATATACCAAACGTAACTCTCTCTCTCTTTTTTTTTCAGAGGGACCTATCACTGATGGCGGCGCTGTTGCCCTCGCCCCTACAGTTCGTTGGGTCTACGGAAGACTTTTTTGTCTTCAGGTTTTAGGTAGACGAAAGGGGGACAGACCCCCCTCTTTTCCCGCAGATGGGAAGAAGCAAACCGGAATTTTTGTGGGCATTACCCTATCATGATTTATTTTTGGGACCAAAAAGGGGTTCCCGGTTTGTCGATGCCTTGATACACCAGTAGGTGTATAATGGCAGGGGGTAGCTGTTTTAGTACCTTGTTTGTGATACCGTCGGGCACCGGCGACTTTTTAGTGTGGAGGTTTTTTATGAGCTCCTTCACTTCGTCCGCGTCCGTCGGGCGTATGATTTCATCACCGTCGCCCGGCGGCACAGCCAGTCGGGCCGTCACTACCCTCTGCACCTCCTCTAGATACGAGGGGTCTGTGGGGAGCGTGCTGGGAGTACATTGACTCTCAACAGCGTCTGCTAAACATTCCGCTTTTTCTTCATCCTCTAGTGCAGGTAGTAGATTAGCGCGATTTAATGACATATGACTGACAGAATGACAAACTCACACACCGCTTACGGAAACGAGCCCGGGTTCGAATCCGTAAGACGTGAGCTTAGATGAATGTAGAAATAAAATAACGCGATCTTAGAGAGCTCTAATAATAAAAACAAAATATGATCACGGCTTCTAGCCGATTTGAAGCGCAAATCGACCCCATCCGTCAGAGGGTGGGGGAGGAGGCCGGCCTCCTCTGACAAGCCAAACCGAAAGACGAGCTCAACTTTCCTTATACACTCCCGTAAAATTAAACGGCACCGTGCACGCGCCGTCCCACTAGCGTGGGGAGGGGGACCGTTTCCCCCTTTTCGGTCCCAAAAATAAATCACGATAGGGTAATGCCCACAAAAATTCCGGTTTGCTTCTTCCCATCTGCGGGAAAAGAGGGGGGGGTCTATCCCCCTTTCGTCTACCTAAAACCTGAAGACAAAAAAGTCTTCCGTAGACCCAACGAACTGTAGGGGCGAGGGCAACAGCGCCGCCATCAGTAATAGGTCCCTCTGAAAAAAAAAAAACTTTCTATCTTCTCTAAATTATGTCTCCCTCTCGATTTTCGTGTAAATCTCTATCTCTTTCTTCCTACCCTTACTTATTAAAATCTACCTTTCAATTACCGTTGGCCACAATCGTAATGCTCCCGTCACCAATCACCACACTCCCCAAGTCAATCGTACATACAGAACTTTCAGTTCAAAAAGGTTGGAACCGTTTAAATGATTCAATATGAATTGAATTATATAATTAATAAAATGAAATAATTTTAAATGGAGGGCTCGGTGTAGCAAACAATAGATATAATCTTTTATACTCTGAACCTCAGGCTCAATGCTGTAAAGAGATCATATTCAACTCTGAATACTGGCAAGATCTACCATTCGGCTAACAATTATATCAGGACACTGGAGTTTGGGTTGTCGCGGTTTTTCGCTTATGTTCGCGTAAAAGCTGGCTTATATGGGTTTCAAAGGGATGGTTTCAAGAGGAGACCCTTTCTAGTTAGAGAACAGTAAATGTTAGCTGTAAAGTACAATAGACAAAGGCGTTAGTTCGATAAGAAACTTATCACTTACTACTGCTAAAGTGAAGACGAACAATGTACGTTCATCTATACTCTTAAGTAATTACTCGTGGGTCGCCGTGCAAGTTTGAGTTTATTTGACAGATTTTTTATCTAGTCTATGGGCCCCGGTAGTTACCAAACGGCTCGGATGCTCGTTTGCCTCCATAATAATATCACCCTATCCGAATTTTGGCCACGGCGGCCAACTCTGTAGAGACTAGCCAACTACGCACGATATATTATAGTGTACAAGTGTGTGCGCCGGCACAAGAGCACTCCCTGACCCGTCATTCTCCTGTTCCGATGGCACGGCAATACGACACGACCGGAGAGAAATCAGGCTCAGGTTCGACGACATGTCTTGCTCTGCGAGGCACGAGGGTGCCCCCAACTTTCTTACTTCGGACTGATATTAGAGATTAAATAATCCCAATAACAATTTGGTCCGACCCGGGACTCGAACCCAGGACCTTACGACTGTGGTTGAATGTATTTACCAAAAGACCTCATGGTATACATACGGGTAGAACAGAACAAAGGGACGTTTCAACAGGACGTTCCGAAATCCGGAGTTCAGCATTTCAACGATCAAAACTGACTTATTTATTTTATTTCCTATATTACGTTACGTAATTGTAACAACGCAACGTTAGTACGACGTAGACGACTACAACCAAATCTCTATAGAATTTTGTATGAAGGTGAACTCATTACAATTTTATCTATCTACTAGTAGTCCGCCCAGTTCGGATATTTAACGAAATATGGCAAAAATTATTTTAAGATTCCGTCTTGAAATAATTTTTGCCACATTACCTCGGGCAACTATTGCAATAAGGTAGACATAACTTCAAGAAGGAAGCCCACAGAAGGATTCAGTTGAGTTGGGCAGCATTCCGGAAGCTTCGTCACATTCCTACATCGCCTATACCGCAGAGCTTGAAGATAAAGGCCTTCAACCAATGCGTACCGACGAAGTCATAAGGGAGAGAACTAAAGTACCCGATATCACGCGACGATGCTTGAAATGGCACTCTGAGAAGAACCGATGACAGATGAGCCTGTAAGGTTCTGGAGTGGCGCCTAGGAAAACGAAGTGGTGGTCGACCGTTCACCAGGTGGGAAGACGATCTCCGTGCAGAAGCTGGTGGTAGCAGAAGATCGGTCGTCTTGGCGTTCATTGAAGGGCTGATAATGAGCGATAATGAATAAAAGGATTTACTCTGATATTTTTTCACACCGTTGGTTTTGTTAAAGATCTGTAACATTTTAGAAAATAGGTAAAACAATTTTTAACATCGGTCCATTAGTTTCGGAGTCTAGTCAATACAAACAAATAACATTTTTTTCCCCTTCAAGTACAACAAAAAATTTAACAAAACGCCAATACTCGAGTTCGTCAAGTAACTAAATAAAACGTATTAAAATCCGTTAAAGTATTGAAGTAGAAATAGGTGTAACAAGTTTGACTTTAATCGTAATTATATATCATCAGTTTTTTGTATTATAATATTTACTTTTAAATTTTGCCACAGTTAAAACAATATTTTAACCATCATTATATATCAAAAATTCATTTCGGACATTCGCATCGCTAGAAATTTTCCTTTCACATCTATTTCGGGAATTACATTACATGCTGATTAAATTATGGTCAGTGGTTTTCTATTATATTCGATTGACACGATGTGGTCACATTGTTCCATTTCTATAACATACGTAATCTGATGAGCTTGCAATTTGAACTCAGTGGTTTTAGTATATAGCTATATGTGAATCTCATAAAATTGCGTTTAGTTTAGCGTGGCAAGCTATTAAATGAACCGCGCTCTCACTTTTGAGTGTGGCGTGCAGGCCAACCATATCATGTGAACTTAATTTAAACAATATAATAATCATAATATGACAATAATAGATCACTTATCATCGCGTTACCCGAGTACTAGTTTGGCACTTATACTAAAAGAATAAATAAAGAATAAAAGTCGAAAGAGCCAGTCGGACTCGCTTATGAAAACCAAAGAAACAAACTGACGTTTGAATTTATAATTGAATATATATATTGCCAACCATTCCATTACAATAAAACTACTTTTACGGATTTTATCGCGGTTTATTTAATTATTTATATTTATCTAGCACGACAAAAACATCCAAATTTCAACAGAGAAGATGGCTGGGTTCCTGCCTCTGCTTGGGTCCCAGTGGTAAACATAATCTAATCAAAAAGCAAACATAATACCTCAAGACAGCAAGATATAACAAGTACTGTTTGCGATAATTGGAACAACTAAAATTATAATTCTTCGGATACTTTTAGAAACTTGGTACATCAGGACATATGTCATCTCAGCCCACCCGTGACTGTGGTTGCTGTAAAGCTTCTGAAACATCGGGCTAGATAAATAATTAAATAAACCGCGATAAAATCCGTAAAAGTAGTTTTATTGTAATGACTAACATTCGCGTAAACATAAGACATCAATATGTGATGATAATATACACTATTTACTCCCGGTAGTTCATAGATCAGGGGCCACACTTTTTACCACTTTAGAATCAAATATCTCACAAAGACCGTTCGATGGCCTCACATGGCCCTCTCGAAAAAAAGATTCTTCCCCCAGTTCATCATCAACATTATCATTATCAGCCCTTATCGGTCCACTGCTGGACATTGGCCTGTCTCAATGAACGCCGAGACGACCGATCTCCTGCTACTCGCAACCATCCCGGGCCGGCTATTGCACAGAGATTGTCTTCATACCTGGTGAACGGTCGACCAACGCTTCGTTTTCCTAAACGCAGCCTGCACTCCAGAACCTTACTGGCCCACCTGTCATCGGTTCTTCTGAGTGTGTGACCAGCCCATTGCCGCTTCAGCGAGCTTATTCGTCTCGTGATATCGGATACTTTAGTATACCAGTTACATAAACCCCAGTTAGTTGTACTTTTTGTAGCGGTTAATGAATTACACCTAACTTTAAACATGCTGTGCCCGTAACCTCTGAGTAAAACGTCTGCGACATGTGGACGGTCAGACGGACATGAAGAAATAATATGGGTTCCGTTTTTGCCTTTTCATGCTATGGGACTTTAAAAACCTACCTCCTCGGCCGTATTGGCTCAATTAGCCTGCAATGCAGTATGGCACTACCTCTTATTGCTAGTGATTGCAAATACCAAAAAGAGATAATGAAAATCAGTTGTCTTCCTTTAAATCATTCCTCCCAATGGGCAAAACTGATTTTCTCAAACCGCAGGAACGCCATCTCGTAGCCATCAATAAACCCCGGTGTGAATGTGAGGTCGTGCCTGCCTGATTTGTCTGCAATGTAAGTCAAGATACGAAGGTGGATTGATAAGTATTAGGCCAGTTATATTATTATCAAGTTCGATGCACTTTTGTCATCTCCCATTTGAAGCATTTAGACCGTTGAAAAGAAATGATTCTTCCTTGGAATCAAAATATGCATCAGACCTCTGCTCTTTAGACCTCGTCGTTTGTCGAAAATCTTTTACCTCCCAAGTGCTTTTTAAGGTTAGGGAATAGAAAAAATATCCGCCTTATTCTCCTGATCCGGCTGTGCCAGATCAGGTGAATAAGGCGGATAAGGTAATAGTTCATACCACAATTGTGGATTTCAGCCATTGATTGTACAGACGTGTGAACACGGGCGTTATCTTGATGAAACAGGACTTTTCTTCTGAGCATTCCTGGGTGCTTTTCTTTTAGTTCCTCTCATGAACGACGTAGTAGTAGTAATTAGAGTTTAAAGGCTGACCTTTTCAAGAGAATCAACCATAATCACACCCTTCGAGTTCAGAATACTAAAGCCATATGCCGATGAAATGGCATTAGCCTTTTCTAGGGAATGGTGAACCAAGTATTCTCCACTGTTTCGATAGTGGTTTTGTGTCTGACATACAGTAACGAACCCATATTTCGTCCATTGTAACAAACCGTTTAAGAAAATCATCCGCGTCGGCTATAAATACCTCAAAACAGTCACTCGAAATTGTCAATCGCGTTTTTTTTGAGTTCGTTCATAAGGGATGCCTATAATCCCGGCTAACTCTGGAATTTTTAATCTGCGGTCTTCCATAACTAAATCATCATCTTTCACACTCTCTATACTACGCTTGAATTCTGCTATCCATTTTTACGGTTGAATAAGACAGAGCAGAATCTCCTAAAGTACTAACGATATCATCATGGATGGCTTTCGGTGATAGCCCCTTCTTATGGAGATACTTAATGACGGCGCGCTGCTTGACTTGCTCCACTTGCAGAAACTATGTCCATTCGCTCCGTTAAAAAAAAATATAAGATCACAACTAATTATCACACACGTTTCGAACTTCACACAATTAATTAGTCTGAATTGAACTGAATAATATGGGTAGATTTGTTTTTCAGATTGAATGAATATGTGTTAGGCAGAGTACTTTTCAATCCACCTTCGTAACATCAGAATTGTAAAGAGTATATGCCACATGATATATTCCAAATGGAAGATTCATTTTTGAGTTAAAAAACCAATCCAAACCTAAGTTAAAAAAAAAATTAATCGACTCGTCATCGAATGACAGAAAAAAATAAAACGATTCTGAAACGGGCACGTCCATGATTCGTATCTAACTTCGCGTTGAAAATAGAACCAATGAAACTTGTTTTTGAGTTTGCACAATATTTGTAAAAAAAAGGCTAACTTCAGTCGGACCAGCGACGCACGTGTACGTCACCCTTGTAGTAATTTGACATATTTTTAACAAGTTTTAAACATTAGTTGTTTTATTTTAGAACCAAACAATTGTACGCAACTGTTGTTTGAAAATAAATCGGCATTTATGCTGTAACTTCGTAATTAAGTGCAAATTGTGCTAATGTGGAGGCTTCGGAACGGAGATAAAAGCTTCTAAAAAGGCACTTTTCAATGTTTTCTACACCCAAAACGGGTGAACAATTTGAATGCGATTTTCAGTACGATGTTATGAAGCGTTGCCCATGATAGCCGTGGAGTTTTCACAACTAATAAATTAATTTTATTAATAATTTAATATCCTGAAATATTTATAAAAAACATGAAATTATGTAAAATTATTAATCTGGAATTAAGATCTGTTTCACAGGATCCATTTAAAGTCCCTAGCTTAGAATATAATAGATTTTTTCTGGGAAAAAGTAACATTACACTAAAAAACATACAATTAACAAATAAACTATTAAAGTAGGCACATAATAAAGATACGATTTTTTACCACCTTACAGGTTTTAAATGTGTGTTTCAATAAAAAAATATAGAAAATAACACTAGAAGAAACTGAATACATTTTGAACATGCTTAAGATCTGCATTGAACATCACTAACCTAACAATGTTTTGAATACTAATGCACCTTTGCGCTGGACCCCTGTCCACTCGTCACAATGTGTTGTGAATATCACCTCTATATTTGTGTCTACATTGTAGAGCCTCCAAAAGCTGTGATTTTAGGAAAATCGATCACATGCAGGCGATCGTCTTTCTTAAAATCTGTTGCATATATTTCCATGTGGTTTTCACACATGGACAGATCGATTCCCGAGGGCTGTACAGGATAATACGTCCCTCACATGCGAAGCCTGAGCGGATCGCCAAGATAGATATCGCTTTCACAGTTTCCGCTTAAAAGTATTTAAGAATCATATACTTTATTGAAAAGTTATGTAGTGTATAGTTTGGAATTAAGTTAATGTACTCGAGAGTAAGTATCGAATTTCAATAGTATAGCGGGACAAACGAGCAATCGGATCCTTTTTACGAATACCTACGCCCGTGAACATCGATACAATTACTATGCCGGTGCGTTGTCCTACATTTCACCTCCCCCCAATGGGCCACCGCCTACTCACTAACCACACGAAACGCGATAAGGAAGATGTCTTTTTACGCGGGTAACATGTGAGCGAGAGGTACCTTATTGTGCCGCCCCAATTCCGCTGCAATGCAGCATGGCACTACCTCTTACGCTTCACTTAGCTTGGCACCATTAAAGGTGCCAGTTTTTACTGGTCTTGTCCTAACACTAGAGGTAACAAGAAACTAGAATGCTAATGTTCATTTGTAGCTAAAACTGTTGTTTTAGCTACAAATGTACAGACTTAGTTGTTAGACATTCATGTCGATGCGCTCTCGTATTTTGACGTTTATGTTTTTTATATTCAAATGTTTCCCTTCACCTCTAGCATAGTTTCTAATATCCACGTGCTAGTTGTCCTTATGGTCATGTAACCTGTGACCTCAATGATATCGCGAATACGTATACACCGGGAATGAACAACAAGACGGAAGACGGTATCGCTACTCGGTATTACTTGTACTATCTCGTGGTCATGTGGTGAAGATATGCAACATATCGTGACGACTCTGGTTAGTCTTGGGTACGACTAAAAATTGTTATTAGGATCTTTCAATTAGAAATATCGGACCAAGCCGGGAAGTTGAGGGTGTTATGGGCCCGTGCCTCGGAGAGTACGTTGAGCCCTCTCCTGACTTCCTTCTGACGTGTCGAACTGATATCCTATAGGCATACGGGAAGGAGGGAATTTTGAGATCTATTGGTGTCTGGGCACACACTTGTACACAATAATATATTATATGCGGATTGCTTATATCAACAACAATAACATATCAGCAAGCCAGTTCCCTAACGGGATAGACAGAGAGAACGGAGCGCCACATGTCACGATC
Organism: Eumaeus atala; assembly: GCA_017140195.1. Taxonomy (NCBI): domain Eukaryota; kingdom Metazoa; phylum Arthropoda; class Insecta; order Lepidoptera; family Lycaenidae; genus Eumaeus; species Eumaeus atala. The sequence goes on from JAFELO010002086.1 coordinate 66,509, forward strand.
CCTACATACCTGCCTTGTCTCCTCCACTTTCATAACTCTCTTCATACAAACACGCCGGTTGCGAAGGCTCCCAACACTTCCTTCGGACGGTACCCGACGAATTTGATCGTGGTATGTTGGTCTGGGTCTTCCCTGGTACCGCCAACCTTCCACATTAGCATTGCATATTATTATAGAATGATATTATCATTAAAAGGTATTACCTCAGTAGTAATACTACTCGGGGGTGCGAGGGAATAGCAGTGCCCCTTTGCTGTGCCCATGTTCCTCGGGAATCTCGCCCCGTTTAGACACGACATCATGGAGACTGTTCAAAGGCAGCCGGGCAGTGCCCAAGGAGGAGGAGTGTGGCCTACTCGCCGTGACTAGCCTGACGCTGGGGCTGGGGAATTATAGCGCCAAAGGCACAGCAGAGCTATTCTCGGCATTGTACACCCGGGTGCTGATTCCGACATACATAACTGAATTCCCCTGCGTCAAAAAAAAAAAAAAAACGTCGAACACGCAACTAAACAACATATACCCGCATGTGTGGTTCATTTACGACGGTCGTACATACGAGTATCTACAACTAATCAGAAAACAATATAATAAATATAACCTATTGGTAATATATTGTTAGAAATAAATTAAATTCAAAAAGGATTGACATCTTTTCGAGAACACTGATTTTCTTTACTGTCTAATGAGACACCTGTTTTCCTGCGGCCTGTCTCTTATTCTCTCTTGCCCTCTCTTACGTCGTAAAATTTATGTCGGTACGTCTAATTTGTTCTAGTAATTATAAAATCTGTGTAAATTCAACAAATTAATTGTTAATTGTTTTTATTTTAGACATTATAGTAAAAGTTGATAAGCAGGTATTTATCCCATTTATTAGAGGTAAAGTCATGTTTTGACTGCTATACTATAGAATTCCTATCTATACCTAGTTCGCCGAACTAACACAAAAGACACGTGAACTCACGGATATCAGTCGGCGTCAGTAGATAGTGGTATGAATCCTCTTTTGTTTACATTACAATAGATATCCCGCCAATATTTTTCAATAATATTTTTCAAAATCCGAGTTCCCGTATTTGTCAATTCGTACCCACATTCCGAATGCATATTCGGAATGTTGTTTTATGAACCAGCAAGGCTCGTCTGTACACGCTTCAATTTATTTATAAAGCAAACACCTTTTTTTACTAAAAAAAAAAAAAAATAACTCGACGTTATTAACTAGGAAAAGTTTGCGGTTACGTCCGCATGGGAATTGGTTGACGCTCTGCCAGCCATGTAACGACGCAGCATACGTTGCGCCAGCTACACTGCCATATGACGCTACAATCAAAACTAAGTAAGAGCCTCAGTTTGCTCGTATCAAAAGTTCATTTGAAACTTAGGAGTGACGAATTAATTTCTTTCAGAAGGGTTAAAAGTAATTAAGATGCTTTTTAAATGTGAAGTCGTTTAGAGTTAAGTTATTGAGCTTAAGAGTTAGGTATGTACTAACTTGACTCTGTTATAGTTTAATTCGAAATGGCGGGTACGACCAGGTTTACCTTAACCGTTTAGTATAAGTTATAAAATGACATGCCCTTGGCCCTTATACAAACGCATAATTATTATGCGGGCGCATTACCCTATTTTCTTCTTCTGCATTAGTCCACCGGAAATCCACAAATGCGACAGTATAGCTGTCACTGTGCGGCGGTATTATATAAGCGAGAGGTACCTCCTACCTACAGGTAGGTCGTAGCGGCCCAATTCGGCAGCAATAAGGAAGAATAAGGAAGAATGATCTTACAATAGGAATCGAAACAAACCTTTTCATAACCCAACATACTAATTTAACTGTATTATTACTCTAATCAAATAGTGTTAGATTCAAAGCAGCACCCCGCGGTTTCATATGTGTGAATCCGGTCCTATATGTTTTCAAATCTGGTCAGTAGTTCTTCAAATATTTCTACTTCATCATTTATTCTATAAAATTTTGTTTTATTATTTATTTTATAAAATCTTATTTTATTATTTATTTTATTATTTGTCTTATAAAATTTTATTATATTATTTGTTTTTTAAAATATTATTTTTTTATTTATTTTATTTTGTTAGGATTATTATTTTGATTTGATTAACGTACGTTTCCAATGTTAATTACTAGTGATACTTCAATGATCAGGCTAGTACCATTTTTTTCTTTGGTCTTCAAAGAGACCTTTGGAAAACGTCCAAGTGCGAGAGGGTCTCTTGCGAAACGGGTTCCGTACAACCCGTAAAAAACATCTTCTATGGGAGCCGCCATTATTTTATTCTGTTATGTTTGTTGTCATAGCGGCTACATACATCTGTATAAATTTCGACTCTCCAGCGGTCATCTCGCACGGTTCATGAGATACGGTCTGAAAGACGTTTAGACGGACAGCGGAGTCTTAGTCATGGGGTCCGTGTTTTCCCTTCGGGTACGAAACTTTAAAAAAACATATTTATTCCGAGAAAGAGCTACTTTCATGATACCTTGCATTCGAATTGGACCGGTATTACAGTGGTATTTTACACATACACATACGTGGCCAAATAAAGTACTATTTAACCTATTTTGATTATATAATAAAAAAGGTATTATAAAGTATGTATTATCGATAAAACATGTACATACACACACGTCTTCATTCACCCACTCGCGCTCAAGCGCACGCATGATGTGTACGTGCGTGTGTGTACACACAGTAATTAGCCTATTTTAAAATAATTCTATTTTAAAATCAGTTTTAAATAATTCGATGTCATTACTTGTAAGTTGTTTTAAGACAAACGAGGGGTGTTATAAAATATAAAGTCTGTCAAAAATAGAGGAAGCCGACGCTAGGATATTCGACTTCTTGGCCAGCGTAAGTACCTCGATAAATTTTCAATCTAATAATAGATTCTTACATATGAAATTAGCCTTTTGTGTGGAGAAAATGGAATTATGGTGCTCCAATTTAGCAGTCGTATGTTTTGTCGTTGGCGATGTCGTGAAGCAGCAGTTCGCTGAAACAATTCACCAGTTTCCTTCCCATCAAGATACTGACAGTACACTTCTTTAATAGTCCACTGCCTAGCTGCCTCGTGGGCCAGTGGTAAGCATGTTCAGCCACAGACGTGAGGTGTTGAGCTCGATTCCCGTGTCGGACCATGCAAAAAGTATTATTAGGATTTTTCAAGTTATAATAACGGAGTTACATCCCTGTGCCTCAGAAAGCACGTAAATCCATCAGTGCGGCGACTGGCTTCTCACCGATCGTGATGGATGCCGTGTCTGTCCATCGCCGTCCCATCGGAATTGGAGAATCAGGGTAAATAGAGTGTATAAAGAGTGTACTTGTGCCTGCGCAAACACTTGTGTGGATATATTATTATATATCCGCACGGATACCTCTTCTTAGTAGAGACGGCCGTTGAAGCCGATATTCGGCTAAGACGATGTTTTTATAATCATCTGAACAGATCTGAGGAAGCTATGGTGTAACACCAGCACTAGACCGCCTAATGCTCACCAGTGACTTTTTCTGAATCAACTTTGATTTGGGACATGATTTCACTGGTTCATCTGAGTTCAACTATTGTGATGAACATTTCCCATTGTCATACAGGATCCACTTTTTATCTCAAATAACGACACTATTCAAAATTATATCATGACGGTGTAGTCATGTTATATATAATGAATTGATATTGTTTTATGATTCACTTCGAAGCCTACCGCTAGTTGTGAAGTGGTTTAAGGTAGATCAGCTTGAAGTCTTTAACTCTTCATTATCAACGACAGTCTCGGGATTACCACGAGGATGGTTCTGAAGGTCGAATTTCCAGAACAAAAACGTTCGAACCAAAAGCGTACCGTACTGTATCGTACAAGAGAGTAGCTTCCCCATACACACAATTAATCCTTCAAATTGTTTCATCAGTTGGTGCCGCGTATGAACTCATGTTCGTAAATAACGCGATATTATAAGTTTTCCACCTTATGAACAGAACAAAGTAAAAAAAATGGCGCAAAACAAATGAAATCTGCTCGCAGCAGATCAAATATTCGAGCCTAAATTTGAAATTAATTTGGAATTCCAAGCCAAAGCCTTGATATTTGCGGCGAAACTGGCCTGTTCATTGAAACGCTAATATCATGTGTAAGGACCTGATAATTCCAAATTTTACGTAACATTTGTCGTTTAGTATTCGAACTTTAACGTAAATTTGTAAAAGTATCACGTGTGTCCAATTAGATAACACAAAAATGACGTGTTATATGCGATATACATCTCACCTATTGAATAATAACTGTTCCTATCCTAGATACGATTCGAATAACCCAAACAATTGATATACCTCTCATTCACGTCTAATTTCGTTCATTTTCAGTATTCGCTAATCTAAGTCAATCGTAGGCCGTTATTAGTAGCAAATTTACAAACACTTAGGTAGCCAAACACGTCCTGCTACATGTATTTTTAGTAGAATTTCCTATGCCACTCCTCAAGTAAAGCTCTCATGATGGCCAGGTACTGTTGGACAGATATCAGTAAATAACTATTACTGTTATTAACACGAAATATATGATACACTTAAATGATGGTATCATGATGACGACACGTGTGGACGTCTGAGTGATATGGGCATATTGTCCTGCAAAAATGAAAAGATGTTTTCGTTCTGTTTGCATTAGCAAATACAGTCGGAGAAAGTGTCTCATACGGTAACGTTTCTTTCAAACGCAGCTTCAAAGACGGTAAATATATGATCTTGATCTGTTAAACTATGGTAGGGAATGATACAACCTACAAAATAGTCTATAACACCATGTATTCAACTTTTGTATTAAATTCCTAAGTATAATTTTTGTTCAAGAAAAATAATCAAAAAGGAAAATCCCTAGGAGATATTTGTGTATTCGTTTTTATATTAAAAATTAACACATCTAGTTGTCTATTATATAGGCATAGTGTATAGTATATTATGTGGGCACGGTAGGGCCCGTACTTATGAGTACATCAGGTACTATTTTACTAATTTCTAGTTCTTGATACATTAAAATACACAATTCATAATTCTTCTTCTCGTTGTTATAAACGTTAGCTACGTAGGTTTTATCGTGCCACATTTTTCGAGGGCGAGGCATCTGCTATGAGCACCGTTATGATGAAGATGGAAATTTTTAGTAGGTGTTGTTTAAAATAATAGACGGAGTCTCGCTCAGTGCCATGTAGCGGGCCCCTGATAGAGCATTTCCCAGACCACACCTATTCATATTATAAAGAGGAAAAATTTGTTTGCATTGAATAGGCTCCGAAATTAACGGATAATTTTGAAGAACTGTTTTCTGCCTTACAATGCTACGGTGCATGTAAAGGTATTTTGAAAAAGTTACATGTGCAAAAAAATACCAAACATCCCAAACCGGGACCAGCTGCTTGTTGTAAATAATTATATGTTATTTTTGTAACAAATTGAATTTTCTACATAATTTGTTCCTATTACTTTTACTACAGCAGTAAAAGTAAAACAGAAAATAAAGAGCTGAGAACAAAAATTGAAAAGTTTTAGAACAAATTTTCTTTTGGTCGTTTTAACTTTTGTCTAGTCATTTTACAATAAAATAACATTAGAAGAATTTTATATAGGTCTTTTCATAGGATAATTTCCTTTAAAAAATCATTTCAAATTTATCTAGGTTTTGAATAGCTCCGAATTTTGCTGGGATTCTGAACAGTCGTAAATAACAAGAATACTTTATCGTACTACTAAGCGTAATGGTTCGGACCATTACGCTTAGTTTTTTACTATATATTTTATGCATATAATTTATTATTTTGTTAACATTCTCATGTTATTATTAATATATTATTGAACCTTTTTCCGCATTTTCGCAGCCCTTACAGGTGACCACCAAACAAACTGGAACTTAAACTTATACTTACCCTATACATAAAAAATAAAATTCTCCTCTGAAAAACGCACACCAAGCCAATTCCATTAGTACTTTATTTATAACAATTATCGTTTGACAGATTTGACATATTTTTCCATGAAGGTGATCGAAACGTCATGAGGGTGAGAAATTTGAGTGTTTGAATGAGTTTGTAATGATAGATAACCTATCAAAATTGTAATTCGTCATCCGAACGGCATACGAAATCCTCAGAGCAAGAAGTCTTTTCGCAAGACAATTTTAGACTATCAAGGATCAAGGAACTACGTGTGTTAATTACAGATTGGAAGTTTGGTAAAAGTAGAACAAGTCGCGTTTGCCCGAATGGGCATACACGTCATCGTTGGTGTGCGTGGCAAGCGAGGAGTGCCAGCCGCGTCAGCGTGCCAAACGATGCCGAACGAAACATATCTATCTCTTTCGCACCCACATAATACCATGCTTGATAAAAACCACGGATGCGCACACTAGCGGCCTTCCAGCGAACCAGCGAAGTTTACGCGGATCTCAAGTTCGGAACCCATCAACCCAGTCAGACTCGGAGCACAGTGTACAACACGAAATCAGTTTAATCCCAACGGTCGCTCAGAGCGCACGTACATTCAACTCGCAATATAACTTTTCGTAAGTTTAATCATGATGTTGCGCTGCATCCTTGCTGTACTGGCTCTAGCCGGGACCACGTTTGCCGGCTCTGAGGTCACCGAACTGAAAGTTGACGTGGTCAGCGTACCCGAAGAATGCTCTATAAAGTCTAAACAAGGCGATATGCTGACCATGCACTATACTGGCACACTGGACGATGGCCACAAGTTCGACTCAAGGTATGTATCATATTTTAATTATCGGTTTAACTACAATGCCTTACCAGTTACCAAACAAAATAAAGAATACTGTTTTCTTGACGTAAAATTATATCCATAAATTGTTTTAGCCTAAATTAATGATATAATTTTCTTAAAACATTTTAAAACGAACACGTCTTGTTCTTAGATGAAATCATTTTATCTTTTACGCAGCGTGTTTATATCACGTTGCCTATATTGGTTTTTGGTCCAGCCGTCTCCGGATAGAAACTACGTGCCGTGACGTTATATATACGTCACTAATAAATAGATTGATGATATCGGTATTCGACTCGTTTCGCCGTTAGAAGGCAATAATGGCATCAAGTATCAAGGAAACTTATAAGTGAAAACATTAACTTTACGTTAACATTAATTATTAAGAACGCACATTTATAACATTGTTGGCTATTTGCGAAGTATTTAAGTTATTAATTTATATTTACCTAATAAGAGCGATAGAGCGTAATACTACTAGAAATTAAAATTATTTTAATAATCGAAACTTTACGCTTGTATTGAACATTTAATTCATTCATTTATTTTACACCTCGAAGCGTTTTATTTTATTTCTATTACCTCTTTATGAATTGCTGGCTGTTACGCATCAATAGTTTATGCTTTGGAGTTTAAACCAATTTTGTATATTACGCCTGTTCTAAAAATTCTAACGATGAAACAGAAGAGATATTCGAGGAAATTAAGGGGTCTCTAGGCTAAAAGTTAAGCGAATCGTGTCGATTGACCCAGTTGGATGTTGTTTCTAATGCTCTATGTAGGACTCCTGTCTAAATTGGGTATAATAAACCAGAGGCCAGACTTACCTGTTTCCGTAATATTCGTTGTCTTCAAAATCTGATTCATTAAAATCACACTAAAATGACTACCATATTTTTATTTTCATTTGTTAAATTGTATAAAAATCTTCGATCTATTTATACAAGTTTCTTCGAAGACTGTCATTATAAGCGCCAATTTTGTAGCCTAATTGTCTTTCGTCTATATTGTACAATAAGGCAATGCATTTTTATTGAAAATTGAAAGTTACTTGATGTTATTAATATTTCATTTTGCATCCTATCAACTGTACATCTAATGCGACAAGGGTCCATACAAAAATGAAGTGTGTCACAAAATGAGTTGGAGTTAAGACTGGTAGTTTTATTTTTGTGAATATCATTTGGATATTGGATTTGAATATCATTCTCAGTTCTCAAAAAATTACCCAGTTCTCGAAAAATTTAATGCAATTAATTGAAAGTGGTTTTGTATCATTGCCTATTAAAGTCAAACTGATTTACCTATCAAGTACCTCTATCTCTAGCGAGCATTTATTGCGTCACAAAATTGGGACGGCTAAATTAATGATATGACTTCTGTGTACGCGAATTTACAATACAAAAGTACCTTTTAATAATTTTAAGACATAGTAGATATTCTACAATCCCTACGTTGGCACGTTAATGACATTATATTATTTACCATGATTTTGTCAAGAGACTTTTTTACTATAGGTGTGCGGGGATACCCTAAAAACAATTGAACTATTTCTTGACATAAACACATATATTTCCGTATATAAACCTGAATTTATACTGCAAGAAATCGTCTAATGTACTGACGAAATTATCTCACCGTGCAGCATATTTGTCTTATATGTACAACACATCGTTTGTAAAGCGACATAAATAATTGTAACAGGGGAAATCGTGCTTTATGTCATGTGAATTATGGGCAAATATGTGAAAATAAAATTAAATTATTTGTATGATGTACATTATTTGGACCGGGGAGATAAAACGTACAACGAGCGGCTACTAAATAATAATAATTATTGAGCGCGTATTGATAACGAGCAATGACCGAATATTAAAATACCTTTTACATGTTAAATGGCGATTCACTCCGGCTTCGCCCGTGAATATATTGGCAACGCATCGGCATAGTAATTATACGGGGGTGTTCATGGGCGTCGGTAGTCATAAAAAACTCCAATTACATTGTTTGTCCCTCTATACTTAAAAAAAAATTACTGGGGCTAGGTTAGGGCTGGTGAAAACCGTATGAAAATATAAAGCCTGTTCAGTAAATTTTGAGAAAAGCACATACAGATGTCCGTATGGTAAACTGTGTGTACAGCTTCACAAGAGACTTTGTTTTATACTATGTATGGAATATAGATAATTTTGTATGTTGAAAAGATCTTCGTGCCACAGCTATTTCAGGTTGAATGTAAGAGATCGGACATTTTCGTCTGTATTGAGATATTTCTACTCAAAGACATTCATCATCATCTTTATCAGCGCCTGTCGGTCCACTGCTGGACATAGGCCTCTCTCAGTGGACGCCAACACGCCAAACAGACATTGACATCTCTTAATGATAATAATGTTCATTATGGACATGGCTCAATTTTCTGATTCTAAATTAAGAAATATTATCATTTTAAGAAATAAAGTTTATACTTACCCACGTATGGTAATTATGTTGTGGGGCGGCGTTGAAGTGTTAAAAAACAACACCCAATATTTGTATTCATACGTTCGTCACTATGTTTCTATTTATGAGAAAATAAACCAGTTCACTCACATGGAATGGTTCAAGTAGCTTCAGACTTTTAACATTTACATCACATTTTTTGAGCTCAGTTTTAATCTTACATGTAAAAAATCTCGTGTCACACACTAAGATAGCTTAACACAGAGTAAGATAACCTTACTCTTCCGAAACGTCTTTACCGATTTTTACAAATTTTGTATGCATATTCAGTAGGTCTTAGAATTGGCTATTATATATTTTTACCTATAAGTGATAAGGGTAGTAAGTAGTTTACCTTAAAAAAGATATTCTCGGAATTCTCTTTTGCCAAAATCGAGGAGAAATGTATTTACTAACTAACCGACCCTTAACCTCTTTTTTGGGCGTTAACTTTCGAAAAAATGGGCTAGTGTCTATTTGTTTTTTTAGTATTATATATACGGGAAAGTTTACTTATTTTAAAAATATAAGTACACTTTCTTCCACTACTGAAAAATAAATCCAGGGAATCAGGGGTTGCCAACAGGTCGACTCCAGCAGTTATTCAATTCGATAGATATAAATAATTGTAGGGTTTAATGAAAGATTTCAATAATTTGCTGATTCCACAGTGTTTCATCTCTAAAACTTAAGTCTTTATTCTAATGAAATTTACCGTCCCTTACGTACATATTGAGAAACACCTACTATAGCTGGGTACTATTCCGCATCTATGTTGTGTCGACTGCGATTAAAACGTTCCATTCACGTAACAATTTACAGACGAGACACTTCTCACAAGTACACGTTTGATCCCACTCCGTTCCCAGTTCTCACTATAAAAAATAAAAGAAAACTATAGTTCCATTCATTCACACAGAGCCAGTTCACTACAAAGGATTCAATCATTGGGTGTACCTGTCTAAAAGAAATCACGTATCCATACTTGATATTTGACACTGTCCAACAGATTTTAATTGAATTCTGTAATAGTGTTTTGTATATTTGAAAATGAACGATGAGTTTTAAGCCCAATCGAAAGTGCTCTGATTTTGCTGTGAAATGTTAGTTTTATATATGCTGGTCAAAATATAAATTAGCAAAGTGATTCTTTTTATAGAATAGAGATGCAAACGGAGCCTTTTCGACGACTACCGATGCCCATGAACATCCACACATCCACATAATAACTATGGCGATGCGTTGTCGTCCTTCCAAACTTTTCTATCGCCAGATATCTATTAGATTATTGGCCTAGTGAGGAAAAGTCATCACGCATCTGCATGACAATAACGCGGATATCTACGGGCGCGCTTGTCGTAAAAAGGCTCCAATCTCTCGTTGGCCACCAAATACAATAATATATAGCTTTTAGCAACAAGCAGTTTTACTTCGATATGCTTTCAGCAGGAGGCTGTTTCTCTTCTAGACGCTTCAGCAAGCAAATAAAGCGATTAAGCATCTATCTTGTTTGCGGAAGCGTATATCAGTAAAACTGCCTCTCGCTAAAAGCGTATCGAAGTAAAACTGCGTCTTGCTAAAAGCGTATCGAAGTAAAACTGCCTCACGCTAAAAACGTGTCGAAGTAAAACTGCGTCTTGCTAAAAGCGTATCGAAGTAAAACTGCCTCTCGCTAAAAACGTGTCGAAGTAAAACTGCGTCTTGCTAAAAGTGTATCGAAGTAAAACTGCCTCTCGTTAAAAACGTGTCGAAGTAAAACTGCATCTTGCTAGAAGCTCGTCCCCTGTAGATACTATACCTTATCCACTACCTGGACTCTCCTTTCTTAAATAAATATTCGTAAATCTACTTTCACTTAATTCATGTGCGCTTATTTAGTTCAGCGTTATACTCATTAAAGCAATGATTTCACGTGCTGCGTCCCACACATTACAATGCAAAATATTCACACCATAGAATATTTATGACTGACTAGCTTATACCCGTGACTTGACCTAGTTTGCAAAATAAAAATGCTCAAAACTGAACTCAATATCTGCATATCAAAAAATGAAAGTAGTATATTTTTTTTGAATTAATAATTCCGTGTGTAATCAGTAAGTACTGCCATTCGATACGCGCGTACCTGTCAACTTATATTTTCCTTAATTGAAGTTATGTTGCCTGTTAAATACAGAAAACCCACACAAAGAGTTTCGTACCATTGTCTATAAACAAAAAGAAGTTTGTGAGTAATTTTGCGTTAGACGTTATACTCCTTTGGCGTAACAGGATAAAACCTTATTTTACGTTCGTAGGAAAAACGAGACTAACAATAGAAAAACATGCATTTATTAATACATTGAAAGTTGCATCATGACGCATTATGGTAACTTTACGAAAAATTAAAAAAAAGACTATAGCTAACCTGGGAATGTCGTTTTTTCGTGACGGTGTGCACGCGCACTGTAAAAAAAATCTCATTTTTTCTTACCGCGCCGAAAGAAGTATAACTTCATAAAATTGTTCACGTTTCTTGTATGCGAACCCCGTAAATGACCATCTGTGAAAATTTCATCTCTCTAGCTATCACGGTTTATGAGATACAGCCTGGCGACAGACGGACAAACAGATAGATAGCGGAGTCGTATTAGGGTTCCGTTTTCACCCTTTGGTTAAGGAACCCGAAAAGTGAGAAAAATATGTACGATAAAAAATATATGCTGTAAGATTAAAACGAAAAAAAAAGATATCAACTTCACAGAGCTACGCAGAATAGGAAATGGCAGACAAGAACACTTGTAACCCTCAACCATAAACACACGGTGCGCGTTTGTGGTTTTTCCTTAAACATGAATGTTACTACGGCGATATAATTCTGAAAACTTTTAAGGTGTTGAACGTCATAACAGTACGTAGCTACTACACGCACTTATAAAGATATACTAAAAAGTTTCCTTTATTCATAAACTAGGAAACTTTGGCTATTACTGCTTATATCGTCTGAAATACCTTTACAGTTATGTCACAAATTCCTTGTTTTGTAATTGTAAAAGATGGTATTCCCCACGCTTTTTGGTTTGATTTGCAGTGTAATGCACTGCAGCAAAAACACTGGCTATTCGATATAGTTACTAATATTATAAACGGGAAACACATGATTGTTTGTCTGTGAGTTTGCATTCAATGGGGTCCGCAACTACACGAACAATTTTGCGATTACTATCCTATGTTATTTCCGATGAGCATAGACTATAAAACATTTTCTTTTACGTTAGAAATCAATGTTAAAATTTCTAAAGGTGTAAAAAATATCAAAGTAAATCCCTATATAGCTGCGAAAATTATTGACTACTAGATGTCCCAACGTTGACATTGTTATTTCGTAAATATAAAATTTACGAGGCCGTGGTTATAATTTACAATTTTTGTATTTTTGTAGATTTGCGAAGATGGACTGCTGCTATATAAATCAATATCGGTCTGTCCTTTGTGTAATACATATGGTAGGTGAACAGAGCACTGATCGTTAGTAACTTTTTAACTTACTGAAAATGTTTAAAAAAAAAGCATGTCAACACGTGTCGGCTACATCTAGTTAAATATAAAAACTTTAATTTAAAATTACATATTCATGTGTTTGTCGTAATGTCGATATTTGCGTACTCTCTATTTCTGCACCATGGCAGGGGATTTGCATTTTATACAACTTTTCATATCAGTAAATTGTAAACAAAAAAAAAAAAACACGACACTCAGCGACTATTCGAATACTGATACTTAAAAACTACACTAAAGGAGTGTCGTGTCTACATAAAGCTGTCGTAGTTTACTCGACTATCTGGAGTGTACATAACTTACGACCGTAGTCACAAACGATACTTTGTAAGAGAGTGAGAACACTATGCACAGCAAGCCATTTCTCACTGCGTTCCTAAAGATTTTTTTTTTTTTATATTGAGGGACGCATAACGCCAGTCATATCTGTATCCAATATTCAGACTTCAGTTTACGGGACATTGTGCGTAGACGCATGCTGTGAGAGCACTATTGTTTGTGTGATAGCGTCCTTAGTTGGTCATTTATTGTTCACGGCGAAACATGTTTCCATGTGATGTGACGGTTCATGCCGTCCAAGTGCGTTTGCTTTTTTACGGCATGACTGGTTGTTCAAGGATATAAAGTGTAAAATCAATAAATGACAAATCGGCAGTTGTACCTGAGAGGTATCTCTCACTCACATGATAAAGCCGTAAATCTACCGCAATTCTTGCGGTTTGCGAGTGGCCCGTGTGAGGGAGGTGGAAAGTGAAGGCAGCGCATCTGTATGACAACAATAATGCGAATTTCTATGAGTGCCGTTAATCTTGAAAAGGTTCTGATGTCTCGTATGCCCCCATATAGTATGAAAAAATTTAGAAAAATGAGCAAGTTACAACGTGACTATAGACGATGTAAATGTGTGTCATCCTTGCTGAGGCCCTTTTTGTTAATAAATAATGTAGACATTCGAATTTAAGCGATACCCACTAACACGCCTGCATGATTGCGCAACAGACAAACTTTCTTATATCAGCGTGAAGTGAGTTGTTATCTTCAAGCCGTTTGGTGAATAGCTAAAGCCCTACCAACTTTACCTCTTTACTTTCCATTGCGTTGTCACTTGCAAGTTCTCTATCAATTCATATTTCTACAGACTATTATTACAGTATTGTTAGATGTTGTTACAGTCTAATTGGCTAACTGTTTGTTAAATTCTTAATTGTTTTAGTACAATAGGCTTTGATAAGCATATTGTATGGGGCATCTTCAGTTCGTATCGATTTCGATGAAGTTTATGTTAAAGAATCACAAGACGAATGCCCTGAGAATGTTCGGCTACTGTCCAACATGGACAGTTATCTAGTCACTTTTTTGTGTATTTGGGAGACATTACGAGCACTCATACTAAAAAAAACCGCTAATAAAACAACGTCTCTGTCATTTCAACATTCTGGTTGACAATAATGACTTTGAAAGAAAAAAGGGTTTAACTTCTTACCTGTAGGTACATACGTTTTTTAAGGAGTCGTGTACTCCC
>JAFELO010002086.1:80877-95465 GCA_017140195.1 Eumaeus atala
GATTAAGATTGTTATCCACTCCAAATGGACAATTGTCATATACAACAGTAAGGTTTTGGATTATTAACAAATTACATATCGAAAAAGTAGATAGTGAGATGAATTCGATGGATGCCTGTCGGGTTGGCGTGAAGAAGCTCTGTACAGAGAAAAGTGGAGAAAATGGGGTGCAGCCTTTGCCCAACTATACTTCTCACATGGAGCTTATTATAATAATGATAATAATGACAATGATGATCCATTTTCACAATCATCTTACTCCTGGAGTAAACCATCGATACTCGTTTATAGTTCCACGTTTTGCACCGTGGCCTACTGATTGGTGGCTGCACGTTATACCGACGATTTGTGATATGTCTGCATCTGTAATATGGATGTTACAATAAATCTTAGATATATTATTATGGTATCACCCCGCGGTTTTCACCCGCGTAGGTCTTGTTAGACGTAGCGTCATGGCCTTTCTCGACAAATGGACTATGGTTATAAGGGAGTTCTTAACATAAACACATTAAATTAATTATTGCATCAAAATAAAAAAAAAAAGTAAAATTCGAAATGTTTATCATACTATAGATATAAAATTTGTTATTTAAATTTTAAAACTTTGGAAATTATTAATAATTTTATATAAAATCTGTCACATAAAAGGCTTTAAACACCATATTATATTATTATTATAACACTATTATTAGTTTTAATGAATTCGATTTACTTTCTTTTATTTTGTTTGTTACTCTAATAAAATCGCAATATAAATAAATAAATTCAACTACAACAAACTGAATAATATAGGAAATGACGAACCGCTGCGTAATAATATTTTTTTTATATTGTAGGGGAGCAAATGAGCAATCGGAGCATTTCGACGTCCATCCGATTATTGACTGACTTCGATACCCTTAGCCATCCGCACTATTGCTGTCATGCAGATGCATTGCTCTTCTCCCCTGCAATGGATGACTGAATTCGAAAATGCTAGAGCGTAGCTATCATACCACTACATACATACATAGTACCATGTGAGCAAAAGCTACCTCCCCGGTCCTTTCGGCTACTATGCAGCATGGCACTACCTCTTAATATGTAAATATTCATATAAATTTTGTAAGACGTGTCATTGCCGTTTGCAGCCAAATCAGACTGGTGCGAGCAACACATCCAGTGTGGTATATAAATGTAGGGGTTGAATAAACGATTCCAAATATACACAATGAAAACTAAAAAATGTATAATAAAAAGAATATATTAAAAGAACAAAAAAGCCCGAATGCTGACTGTAAAGAAAAAAAAAGACTTCCACAGTCGGGATTCATTTCAAATCTTGGAAAAATCTACTTGATTAATAGTAGCGCCCTACTGTAGGAGCTTTGTTTTTTCTTTGCAGTTAGCAGTCGGGTGCTTTTTTGTTTTTCTAATTATATTTTTATTACGACGACTCGATATAAGCTTTCATTTAGACAACTAACAAAGAAAGTGGAGTTAAAAAGTAATTCATTAAGTGTAATAAATAAATATGCTTTATTTGTATTAAAATAACAAAATAAAAAACAATTTAACCTTAATACTAGTAGATAATTGTACAAAATAGGGCGGTCATACCGCCAGTAGCGGTCTCTTCCAGACAACCAGTTGTTAACAAAGAATATGGTGGTTTCATTGCTAGGGTAGAGTTGGCACAAACGTTATTTACACGATATATTGTATACGTATACACTATATATAGACATATACACACACACACACACACACACACACACACACACACACACACACACACACACACACACACACACACACACACACACACACACACACACACACACACACACAATAAACACAGTACGTTTAAAAAAGAATGCGGAAAGAGTTCGACGGGTGAATATTTTATCCTCCCTAATCGGATACATGATTCGCTCATTATACTCATGACCAAAAATAAAAGCACCGGCGGCGGCGTGAAAGCACATATTAAAAAGAAGGAATTCTGTATCGATCTATATGGAATCTAGATATGTATAGAAATGTATAGAATACATATTCTAGTACTACATAGTACTAGATGCTTAGAAGATTCCGTTATTAAATTGGATTTTATGTGTTTGCATTTCGAATGGCTTGGTGGTCGACGGTTAGTTCGGTAGTTATTACATAACAGATAATGTTATCTTTAATTAATATATTTATAGTAAAGGGGGACCAACGAGAAATAGGAGCCTTTTTACGACTACCGACGCCCATGAACAACCGCATAAATACAGAGTAGATGCGTTGCCCTCCCTTCCTCCCACCATCATTGCAAGAAGTGGAACACCGAAGATGGCCCCTTGCGTGGGAATCATGTGAGTGGGAGGTACCTCCCCGTCGTGCTTGTCCAATTCCGCTGATATCCAGCATGGCGTCCTATCATCATCGTCATCATTGCTCAGTCACCTTCAGCAGCAGTCCTTAAGGCATGTAAGAACAAAATTAAAAGTGTTGTTCACACTATTGTCAAAATCCCATGACCTGGAACAGCTAGTTTCTAAATTTCAACAAAATGCTCTCTGAATGGACCTGAGACCAAACAAAAAAATAATATTATACAAAGGTTTGACGGTTCCTTAAGCCCCCGAGTGCTATACTCGCTTACATTTTGGCGTATCGTCGCCAAAGTAAGAACAAAAGGCTAATCTTATTCAGCCCAGTTTAAATTAACACTATAACCAATCAATCGACAAGCCGCTATTAGCGTGAGCAATTACCGTGCCTAAGGTTTATATAACACACACACATGGCAAGTTCGAAACGAGCAAATAAACTTTCTTTTCTGAACACGGTGAAATTGTTTGAGTGTTATTTCATTTCACGCTAACGCCATCTCAGAAACTTGATCGCCTAACTTTCAACCTTAATTTTACAACCGGGTTTCGCTTTTGGCTCGACACTTAACCCGAACTTGTGGACGGAACGAGTACGTACTAGAATTTTAAATGCATATTACAATACTTGTTTACTTGTAGCGACTCAGCTACGCATAAGAGATGCTAATAATAATAATATTACACTTCAATTTAAGTTAGATGCTAAGCGATGCATTCTCCTTTGTATAGGGTTGCCAGGACTTAAATACAAAGGCCAAGCTCCGGGCAATATGATTCCACGGTCGGCCATGTTTATCTAAGAGCTGGGCATAGGTTCCGAACCATAACTTGGCGTATAACATCGATATTCGGTTTCTCGTCGATTCTCGATAATTTGATTGTCTTCTCGCGGTACAGTCTGTATATTTAAGAAGTCTGTATATTTAATAATTATTTAACTAGCGATCCGCCTCGTCCTCGCCCGGTATGAAAATCTGTTAAGTAGATTTTAAGAAATGGATTGTAACATCGATGAGAAAACCGATTACGTACAGATTTTGAGGACTTTATATTATAATAAACATGGTTGGTTCATAGTAATATGTTATATCGTAAGTAATCTCTGACAACCCTGCGAGCTTTTGTATCTAAGGTCCATTTAAAATATGACAATACTGGAAGCCCTGCAAATGATAAAGTGATTCAGTCCATATGAAGTGTCTTACAACATTTATTTGGGCTCTTCGGGTATATGCTTTACACTGGTTTTAATTTATTGAAGTGAAAACTGCCTTACGCGCGTCGAACACTTATTGGATGAATGGAAATCATTCAACTCGCAGTATTGTCACGCGTAGCGCGTTACGCGTAGATCGTCACGTGTGACGATACGCGTAGCGCGCTTTTCGCCACCGAACACAGCTATTGCTGCGTATTGGGCGAACAAAAATCATGCGTCTCATCACTTTCTTCACGTCATGTGGAAACTTCTTTAATCGCCTTGAGCCCATTTCTGACGAACATGGCACTTGCGTCATGGACGACGTTAGAGACGAACTACGCTGGGTACAAATACAGATTTAAGTCTTCACTTCTGTGGCTGTCCACAAACTACGTCTTTTATACAAAATCAAAACTCACATTGTAGGCTTATAGTGTGTAGTTACATTCGTCCTAAGTTAGGTGCATTTATTATATTGAAGTAGGCAAACGTTATAGCTGTTCAAATATTTATGTTCCTTTAACATTGAAATGTAAATTCAATATGATTACATCTGAAAGCTGTAGTCAATACGGTTTATATAAATGTAGTAAGTAGCAATATATGGGATATTAATGCAGTTTCATGTAACTCTTGAACAGCAACAGCCAGACAACGTTAAAATAATTTTCCTGATGTTGTCAAGACAAAATACAGCCTTTTTAATAGTATTGGCGGTCCAACGATAAATCAAACTTTTTGACGACCGACACCCATAGACATCCGCAATTTTTTATGCATATGCATTGCTCCCTTTCCCTCCACCAATTAGCCACAAACTGCACAAAACGCGATAGCATCCTTTTATTTTATGGCGATATCATGTGAGTGAGAGGTACCTCCCCGGTCGTGTCGATCCTACGCCTCTACATTATAGTATGACCACCTCTTACTTTAATCCTGTAATTTCCATACCTCAGCTTCAAGGCCAGCATATCTGGTGTTCACAGCCTATCTTGAGGCCGCCGGATAATAAAAAAATTCTATTCTGACGCGTTGTACGCAGTATACGGGTGTTCTGGGAAATTGTTTCACGACTGTTTTCAGGTAAAATATTGAATGATAAAATTATATTTGTTATTCCATCTTACTTGTTATAAAACAAAGTCCTAAAAAGCCGTCTGTATGTGATCGATTTTCTCAAAATGTACTGAACGGATTTTCATGCTGTTTTCATCTATAGATTGAGCGATTCACAAGGGAGGTTTCGTATAAAATTTATGCACGGGCAAAATTGAGGTGGGTCGAAAGTTACCATATACTTATATACATGGAAGTGTGAACAAAGAAAGGAATATTGTGATAGATGTTTATGTATCTAATAAGTGGAATATTAGAAGTTGCAAATACATAGACATCTGTCGTATCGCTTTGTTCATCATTTTTCTCTTTTCCTCAAAGTCATAGATACAAAAATATTGTCACACCTACTCGTGTGCTTACGATATAGCTAATCCGCCATCGATCAATATACATATTCTATATGATGTCTACACCACGAAGTTTTTCATTAACAATTTTGATTGCTTTATATTTGTGTTGTCCGAGGAACGTCGGGCGACGGATAGAAATTTAATGAGAAACTTATCAGTCGCGAAGGAAAATTAAGTTCGAACTCCCCGTGTCGGTATGGATAATTGAAAATATTTAATAATCGTGGCCCTTTTAACTAGCTACCATACGCGATTGTATGCTTTGTACATTCATTGTAGACATAATAATTTCGGCTAATAAAGATCAATGTTTGTTTGTCTTTTCTTTATCTTAAATGGCGGTATAGTTAAATGGTATTTAGCGGCTTTGTTCAAAATTTACTGAAAGTTATTTTGGACAATAGAATAAAAAAGTGTAACTATGCGCGCCGGGTAGGTATAGCTTCTTTTTATTAAATGCATGTCTAAGTGAAAAGGAAATAAATATGAGTAAAAAGGAAACTCTTCGCAGGCTATATTAAAAAGAAAGTGATAAAAATTACTATTAATATACTAGTTTAAAAATTTTGTTTGTGCAGTAGAATTCAAATTTTTTATGACATTAGTCTGTCTACGAGGTGCCACGTACCTGACAGTTCCGGAGCATCACAAAGGAGGCGATTAGATTTGTTTTTAGCCAGTAATTGGCCCTTACCAGGAATACTAAGTAAGAGGTAGTGATATAAAGAATTGGGGCGGCACCCCTTGTACCAGTTGAAAGAAAGACTTGTTTTTGCAATCTACCGATAAGATATTTTTTCAATCCTGAAATTATGCTGTGGAAGCGAAGAAAATCCCAGCTTCATCGGATTGCTGGAAAGCAAGAGTGCATTTAATTAAAACCATTAAAAGCTTTATTAGCATTTATATGTAAATCACTTTGAATTCCAATAGGAATTTTTCCGATTGAACGTTTGTGAGAATTGTAGATTCTAGATCTACAATTCTCACAATACTCTCAATCTCATTTATAAATCTCATTTATAAACACATACAACACAAATCAAAACAATATCAAAATCTCATTTATAAACACGATATATATAGCTGTTGTCGCACTGGAAAAGTCTATGATATCCGAATTGGGCCGACACGACTGGTTTTGCACACATTACACCGCCGTAGTGATGGCTATGCTGTCGGGATTGGTGCGGTTTGTGTGTAACTGGTGGCGCACTATTGACAGTATTGAAATTGTGAAAAGTATTTAATATTATTTAAAATAAGAAAGGTAATATTAAATATATTGACAGTATTAAAATTGTGAAAAGTCTTTACTATTATTATTTAAAATAATAAATGTAATATTAAAAATATTGACAGTAATAAATTATTGAAAAGTCTTTATTATTATTTCATTGAAAGCACTAATTGCATTCCGTAATCGTCCTTGGATTGAATGTTTGTCTCGAAGACTCTCGAATTGGCGCTGTAATACATCTACTCGCGTATGTATATAACCATTTTGGTTCCTTTATAGTCCTTTGGTCTATGATTGAATTGAAATTTCGTACAGTAATTAATAAAAGTTGTATAAGCCGCATCGAAACTTGAAAGTCAAGGGTCCAATGAAGCTCATGGCGGAAGCGAGGAAGCTGTGATTTCACAAATCACAAATCATTTTGGGTCAGGCAGCACCTTGTTGTTCTAACTGCATCAATTTATCATGTTTTTTCTATGTTTAATACTTGCCAATTATTTAAGAAAAAGTTTTTTTGAAATTGCTATAATTTTTTTGTGGTACCCGTACCCGAGTAGACTTAGCATATCTATATTTTTGAGCGTCAGCGGTCTGGTGGTTACCGCTACGGACTTACGGAATTTTTCTAACTTAAGTACACTTTCCGAGTGCTCTTACGATGTAGGCAAAAATCGTGAGGAATTCTTCTGGGTTACAGGGGCCAGGCAGTCACTCTGTGTAACAACTGGTGACCTCGTCAAATCCCCAGACTAGGTAGCCAACTCCGATATTATCTGATATAGAAACGGGATAAGGCTTGGAAGAAGAAGAAGAAATTTCTATATTATATCTTGTTTCTCTTAGATTTCATTAACACATAAATATAATATGATGCAATATTCCCCTCCTATAAATTAAGAAACGGGTCTTGTTGACCCATAATCTGGAAACTGTAGACAATTTGTGGTAGACCACATAATATTTTTTACGGTAGACATTCTCATTCAAAGAAATCACCTTTAATTCTTGTTAAAAATTACATTTACTGATCTTTTCTTAATATTCCTGAACCTGAAAATTTGTTAATATAAATGTCTTTTGTTTGCGCTACGTCAAAATGTTGTTTAAGCAAAATTGACCTACTTGTCATATATGGCAGCAGAATCTCGTAATTTTTTATCACTGTGTGTAGATCATTATTGAATCAAATTCAAAACAAGTAGATTCCTATTTCCAAATTGTGGGTACTCTACGTTTTCTAACGGCCATTACATTTGAGATTTCTTAATAAAATTGTGTGCGAAACACATTTAAAGCGTTTAATTTCGATTGTATTCGTTTACATTGTACACGTAAAGATATTGCGTTCGCGCCATTGTTGTCCGGTGAAACAAAAGTTTTTGTTCTCCCAAGATCCGTGATAGTGGTAATTATGATTCTGTTAATAATTATCTGATGACACATGCTATTCGACATCTATGCCTAATTTGATGGGAATATGCGTCTCTACATGCATCAGAAGGACGGTCACCATCATCGTCGTTATGTTGTCGGGGCGATAAGGCGGCAAGCAGCGCAACTAATTAACTCGTTTTGCAGATATGCATGGGCATCAATAGTCATGAAAAGTAGATCGTTTGCAATGACAAAATCTGCCCCTCCACCGCATGCGTAATTTAGACCTTCTACTCGAGGACCGTTATACACTTTTCAAATGCAAAATAATTTAACTGCCTACAGGTATTTCATGTGTAACACGCTATTTGTGACTCGTGTCAAATCACTTATTTTCACTTTAATAACTAAAATGATTGATAGGTATATCGCAGTAGAACAAATTGATTACTTGCTTCATAGTATGTGGAGTACCACGTAATAAAAACAATTCAATGTCTCGATATCAGCCGGTTTATGTTCAGTAGAAGGTCATTTAGATTTTATAGAGTAGGTTTACACAACATTAAAATCTGCATTAAAAAATATTGTAAATTTTGTACAAAATGTGCAACGTATCGATAGATGTGTTGTTATAAATTGTTGCACTTGTACACACACTTCTCCGGTCTATCTGATACATGTAGAATTACTTCCGGCTTTTCTGACATACAAGCGTAGCACTAGAAGATGATATTTTACGAATGTTGTGATATCGTTCGCCTTTGCTGGCATTATAGTCATCATGTATGTGACGCGTCCAAAGTAAAATATAAAATTATCGTTTGTATCGTGATTTTACGTAACCACAGTTTGTTTTTAGATGAATATACTTGCTGTGCCCCGTAGTCTTACCGAGTTACAACTATCTAAAAGGATCCTAATCTGTGAAACACATTATTAATAGCATAACGCATATATATTTGTTAAAAGGATCCCAGTCCGTGAAGTAGTATTTA
Organism: Eumaeus atala; assembly: GCA_017140195.1. Classification (NCBI taxonomy): domain Eukaryota; kingdom Metazoa; phylum Arthropoda; class Insecta; order Lepidoptera; family Lycaenidae; genus Eumaeus; species Eumaeus atala. The sequence continues at coordinate 89,526 of JAFELO010002086.1, forward strand.
TGTGGAAGAATATCAAACATATGCAGTTGAAATATTAGTAGATTTCTGTAAATAATTATAACACCACTCCAGTTAGATACGCGTTGGTAGGTCTCTGCCGTCTTGACACACATTAAAGATTTTTTCATAGTGTAGGGGGCAAACGAGCAATCGATGCCTTTTGGTACTTACCGACGCTCTCGGAAATCCACATAATTGTGTTGCCCTCACACCCGCTTCCAATGGACCACTGGAATCCAAAGCAACGACGGAGGCGTCATGTAAGCGAGAGGTACTTCACGGTCGTGCAAGCCTAATTTAACCACAGTACAGAATGATCTTACAATAGAAATCTAGATCAATTATTTCATAGGCAAACACTAATTTAACCATACACATTTGATACTAAAAATAATTATAATTATTCGTTCTTATCAAACTTAGACATTGATAAGATAATGATGTCCTCGATCTCTATTAACCTACGTATATAAAACTCTTCCGTTTCATAATGTAATTTTTAGAAATTCCACTCCTAGAGGAGTGAAAAACTTCACCCCCCTGGTGAAGTTTATACTATGGAATTTCACCAAGTAACGCAGGTTAAACCGCGGTGCGTTGCATTTTTTTACATACTGTGATAGATATATTAAATGGATCGGACTACGAGGGTTCGCACCAGACAAGTGTGTGTGAAACATACTGATTCCAATGCAGGATCTTAAGCAGAAGATTAAAATGCTAAACAGTACAACGTAAGCACTAACCACTTTATATTTTTAATTTACCATTAATATTCATGCATTTTAGATGTGTTAAATTGTTACTATGCATGGACACGTATGTTACACTTAATTCGATATTACGTGGCCGATAGCAATTCGTTGAATAGTTGTATGGTGGTAAAAAGTTGATAAGCGGGTCACCAGCGGTATTATCTCGCTGATAACACTGATAGCAGACACCAGTCACTACAACAACATAATGACTTCACATAAATTATGTTATCCTAGTACCATTATGTAAGAGACCCGCATTGTAACCTAAACACGACCTGGAAGGTACCTCTCCCTCGTTAAGTGATAGCTAGTCTGGTTTTTTAAAGTATAAGGGGGACAAAGGGCACCCAGAGCCCTTTGAGGGCTACCACATACGGATACCCGATGTGCGTACGTCTATTATTAGCATTGTTGTCATGCAGATGCGTTACCCTCCTTTCCTCCTCCCCTCCAATAGGCCTACGGCTACTCAGAATCCACACAAAACACGACAGAATTACTGGCACTTTACGGCGGTGTCGTGTCAGCGAAAGGTATCTCCCCGGCCAGCCCAATTCGGCTGCAATGCAGCATGGCACTACCTCTTACTATATGGCTTTACATTCGCTCTTTTAGTCTATGGGTTCTTCCGAGTTGATGGTAACGTATATTATTACGTTACATTAGGTTTGAGGATGTTTATGGCCTTTCAACCTCTTTGTATAGAAATGAGACCAGAAGAACATATTTATTCTCACTCAGCCACACCAACGCAGGTTTTTCAGGATATTTCACCAGCCCCCGTTGGATCATTCTGATCTCACATCAACGAAACGCGACAGTGTAGCTGTGAAATCAACGTACCGTCCTCTCAGAAAACATCAACAACCTCTCCAAAAGGCGTATATGTGCGAATTTATACATTTTTGTTTCATAATCCCCTTTGCCAAAAAATGAATAAGAAAACAGCGCTGCGAATTATGCACTGCGAATTCAATAGCTTTGCGTATGGAATAAAAAGAAAATTCTTGTGTTAGAATTTGCCGAGTTTCTGACTCGGGGTTTTAGGCTTGATATAATGGTTACAGAAAATCTACCTACTGCTTTCATATGTACAATTTTTATCTTGTAGCTTGTTAAAAATAATAATTTCCGTGTTATAGAGTTTGTGTGAACGCAAATTAAGAACTACAAAATTATAGATTGAATTGCTATCCCTCGATGCATTATAATAAATAGATAAAATATCTACGCTATTATTTTCATGTAGTCTCTTTAGCTTGCCTTTTTACCAATATGTTTAATGATTAAACTAAGGTAAGTTGATGGCTATAAAATTATATAAACATTCATAAGATAGGTTATGGATTGAATTTAAATAACATTCAACTAAGATAAAATTTTGTAATTACGTGGCCGTTAACTATTGGCGAGTCTTCTTAACTGATAACGTCGAGCACAAAATTTATAAAATAACATTGTCATATTTATATTTATACTAACATAAAAAAGCTGAAGAGTTTGTGTGTTTGTTTGAATGTGCTAATCTATGGACCACACGCAATGATCTATTGTAACTGTTATCAAATAACAACAAGGCCTAAGCTTTACCTTAGGCTTCATTGAAGTTTTAAGGCCCATCGATAGAATTTGAATGAGCCCCTTCCGTCATGGCATCACTACTCTAAGCACTACAGCGCTCCACTCAGGATCCATACTGTTAGGAATGATCTTTACAGTATAAACAGTTTTCCGTTAAGCGTTAGCCCAAACGTAAAAGGAAGTCAGGAAATGTATATGTTCCTATGAGCAAAAGCGATGACCAAACACGATCTAGCGAAGTCCGGCTTCTATTCGATCGTATCGCTAGGAAAGCTTCCCCCGCGAACATCGACGTTATAGTTGCACCTCAATATCAGGGAATCTGAGCGCGTGGAGGAATATGAAAGATGAGTTTTACTGTTATAAGCATATTAGCAAATCCTATTAAAACATATTTTGTTACGAAGCAGTACTACCTTATAATTTCAGTGTTCTTAAAGATACGATATTTCCTTGCGCCCTGCAATGCTGCCAAATTAAGCCAGTTACGTTGCTTTTTTTGAGTAGTGATTGCCCCTAAGGATCTCGTTTTGTATGTCGAAAATATTTTTATAAATGTATATTTATAGCAGCACCCCGCCGTTACTCTCTTCAGCTTTATAATGTTAAGTATAGATACTTACAAAAAATCTCAATTACTATTTTAAAAAATCATAAATAACGTTGCTACATTAGTTGATTTGTCTATACTTATTACAAAACTCAATCCCAAAATGCTGTGCGTCAGTATTATTGTTATTGATCGATATTCTCAAAATCTACTGAATGGATTTTCACGCGCTTTTCACCTACGGATAGAGGGATTTCCAAGGAAGGCGTTAGAGTAGAATTTAATCACGTACAAAGCGGAGGCGGAACGCTAATGGTTCTAAAAAAGCTGTTACATACTACAACATAACAAATCTCGGAATACACAAAATCATAAACAGTTATGTGATTAAATAAAAAACGAACATGAATATATAAATATGCACAATGTAATAATGCAATATCGGTATTGGTTTAGATTTAATTTATCGCGGGGGTGATGCATGAACATTCATTGATTATCCATATGTTTTCGATTTAATGCCAGCTCTAGTCAATAAAACGTGATTGTATGTTCTTCGTGGCCCAGGTGATACATAGCGGCCAAAGTTTATAGCCGGGTGAGGTTTGTTGCCCTTTAATATTTAATATCGAAAAAAAATATATCCAATCCATCGTTCTTCGGGCGCAAAACCAGTTTCGTGTGATATGCTTTTGCCATTTTATTGGAATGTGTATTGATTTCGTTCAAATAATACGCAATCATTATTATTAATAGCCTAACATATATATTTGTTATATAATTCAATAAACTAAAATAAGTAGATTTTCTTATTAATTGTGAATATGAATATTCAGAGGTTACCAAGATGTAAAGTCTAGTTATCATCATGAAAGTCCTTAAACGTAAATTACTGAATAGTTCTGATACACATGTGCAGCAACTATCTTGTAGTAGCCAGTCTTGCCTTTTTCATCACTAGTAATGTCCTTCCATGTCGCACGATTAAAATATATCACAACTCCCAAAGGTGCCAGCAATTATTATTATTCTTTCGGAATATAATGGGGTATTTTATGTTATTTTAAAATTTTATAAATTTTTTTTAGACCTGCTAAATTTAATCCAAATCCGTGCATTATAATACTATCAGGATTTACTACGGATAATCTTGAAGAACATTAGCTTTAGAATCACCATTACTTTTCTGAAATTATACTGAAAGTGCTTTTTGAATACTATATTACTTGAAACTAATGACTACGAATATATAGCGTCCACATTTGCAACACACACTTTTGAGTAGAGCCAACTTAAGCATACTTTCTTATTTTGTTTTTATATGTAACATGTTTTTTTTAAATATAATCAAACACTTTAGCGACGCGCAGTTTTCCTTTGACAATCCTATAGAGAACGGAAAATGTTATTAGTCTTTAAACGTTAATTCTTCCTCAAAGGCAGATTTACTAGACTCAGATTCACAAAGTTCGATGACGAATATTTATCTTACACGTCACAAAGTTTTTTTTCTATATTAACATTATAACGAGGAAATATTCTTTGATTGGAACATATTGTTTTGCAAAGTCAACCTTTCGATTATGATTTTAAGTTGTTTCTACAATGCATAATTTTTCATTGTCATGTTATATACAGTCTTAAGACGCTGTACATCTAGTATTTTGTAAATCAATTTTTATTACATATGAGTGTTGGGGCCCTCCCCAGACAGATCCCTTCTGTAGTAGATGTTTTTGTAAAATACCCTTGCGGACCGGGGAGTTATCTGGGGAACCATACTTAAGTTACTTGATATCATAGTTGATGGAATGTATATCTACTTCTTGGTGATATACTTCTAGCATTTTTTGAATATATACTTCCAAATGGAAATTTATGATTAATATTGATTAAATAATATACCTACTACTTATACTATTTCTACATAATTATTTTCTATATATTTGTTTTAATATATAATAATTATGTTCAGTTATGTCTTGTAACTAGTAACCAATACGCAAGATACGTATTAGGTACTATGGAACCCTTTGTCCGTAAACCCTGTATTTTCGCGAACTTCACATTTTAGCCCCATTCAATATGGGCGTCAAAAGAGATTAGCAATTTTTAGCTTTAGGTCCATTTGCCGTAATATTAATTAAAAAATATTTTTTCTAAAGAAGATTTCCTTTAGAAAAAATATTTTTAAAATCTGCTTATATTTAATTATCATAAAAACGTCGAATACTCGGAGTTCAGGTAATATAGCGCATTCTAGTCACTATTTATATAGCAACCCTTACCTCTCGGCGTGCCGGTGAAGATGCGGTCTCCCCCCGCTTCTGAATTATTAACACATGCCATCCAAGAAGTTGAGTCTACAGAATTAAAACTTAGGGAGCTCTTTCATATTTTACCTACTTAGGATGTTTTTCCACTGCTCAACCCATTTAGGGAGTCGTCTAATTTATGCGTACCGCAAAATACTTTGTGGTATCTAATTTAAAACGATGTTATTAAAATTTCTGCTCCAAGTGGTACTGTCAATACTCAAACAGTCTATCAGAATAACTGCCGACAAACACCGACGCCCTTAAACACCATACTTGTGTGGAAATATGCAGGTGTGTGGCTCTCTTCTCAATGGTCTGCCGGACTCTCACAAAAATGAACATATAGGCAGTAAGAGGTATGCATTGTAGTTAAATTTGGCACGACGTCTAGCTCAGATCACACCGCCGTGGTGTGACAGCTATGCATTTCGTGCGGTTTGCGAGCAGCCGGTGACCCATTGTATACGAGGAAATGAGGACAATTCATCTGCATCACAATTATATGAATGTCAGATGGCGTCGTCAGAAGGCACCAATTGTTTCTATACCCTGATTATAAAAAAAATAATATATAAAAGTTTGCATGTTTATGTATTGTATAGTTACATTTAATGTTACATGTACAACAGCCCCCAAAAGGGCTATAAAAACACATTCCACATTCATAATACTTGTACAACATTTAGGTAATATTTTACATTTCGATTTCATATATCGCTAGAAAGCTACGTGC